>JAQJVL010006739.1:0-27390 GCA_035578905.1 Stictocephala bisonia | reverse complement strand
TTTTGGGGAATTTTTGGCGGGAAATTTGAGGTTAGGAAAAGTGAGGTTAGAAAATTTGGCGGGAAATGGGCGCCGCCATCTGGATGACGTCATCAATCAGAGCTCGGGGTGGTCACGTGACCCGAAGATACCCGAACGTGGTCGCCATCTTGGAAAATCGACCCGAAGATACCCGAAAGTGAGTCTATTTCACCCACCGATCTATTACTGGGTCTAGAACTCTCAGTATTTCACTACTATCAGTTAATAATATGACGTCATAACATTAGAATATAAACATAGAATCTAAACAATCTAAACACACACATATATATATATATATATATATATATATATATATATATATATATATATATATATATATAGAAAGATAGATAGATAGAAATTATTAAAACATCAACTTACCTTACAATATACAATGTAGCACCAACACGATTCGCTCCAATTATCCTGAAGAGTAGCCAAGGATTCACATTTATCAACAGTTTTCCTTTTTGCTTTTGTAAATTCCTGAAGCACTTTCACCATTGTTATAAAGCACTTGTACCTTCATATAAATTGTTAGTACATTCATATTTTTTACAAAACATTACTACGTTAGAAACTATTTACAAATTATTTACAACCCTCCTACATCCTTTTTATTGTTCATTCCTCAACCTGTATGCCACTTATCAAAACAGCGAAGTGCACATAACGCTGGTTCATTTGGGCACTGAACACAAAAGTAAATTGTTCGACTATCCTTCTTTCCGTCTTTGGAACATTGCTGGCAAACTCTTCGTTGAATACGTTTGTTATCAGCAGAACGTTTTTGAATTTTCGATAATACATGTCTTGTATGACCGGTTGTTTGTTCAGGTCGGAGAGGGATATTTGCTTTTGGTGGCAAAAGAAATTCTTTTACATCCAGTCTAAACTGGTACAATGGCATTTTACTCTGAGGATTTGCAAATTTGTACAGCTTGTGAGCGTTAACCATTAACATTTGTACTAAATGTGTAAAAACCTTCTTATACCGCCGTATACGTTTATGCTCTATGGGGTAATATGAGAGCATTTGGTCGTGGCGATCAACGCCTTTCATGTTTGCGTTGTAATTAATTATTGGAAGGGGCTTATCCCGTTGTACACCTCTTTTATTTACTGAAACAGCCATGTCATTTTTGAATTCGCTTGAAATATAAAGTACTTGTCGTTTATCTCTCCACTTTCCTATCATTACGCCCTCAGCATAGCGTTCAATCGTTTGTCCTTTCTGAAGTTTTGCATTTTTGACATCGGCAGGAATATGCAGTCTATTAATACGGAGGGTACCTGTGCAGTAGGTCTTATTTCTGATTAATTCAGAACAAAGGGCAAAACTGTTGTAATAATTATCCATGTAAAGAGCATGGCCAGCATTTAGTTTTCCCATCATAAGGTTACGGACAACTTTACTGGCATGCCCTTTCCCACCTAGTTCCTCTCCTTTTCCTGAATATACGTTGAAACCCACGCACAAGCCACCTGGTTCACACAATGAGTAGAGTTTTATCCCATAACGATGCCGCTTTCCTTTGATGTATTGTCGGAATAAAAGGCGACCTCTCCACAAAATCATTCCTTCGTCTAAAGACAGTTCACGGGTTGGATAATAAATGCTAGTCATTTTAGAGTTGAAGTAATTCAATAGATTCCTAATTTTGTGAAGCCTGTCATCCGCTTGGTCGTCATTCTTACTAAAGTGTAAACACCTCATAATTAGCAGGAATCTGTCACGACTCATTTGATCCCGAATACAGCGGAAGTCAAAAAAACGACTTGTTTTCCAATAATCGTTAAAGCGATTGACTCGAACAGTTCCCATATACAACAAAATGCCTATAAAGATTTTTAACTCATCCACAGTCAGTTCACGCCATTTATTAATTCTTGAATGAGGTGTCAAAGTGTGCAATGAGAAAACGGTCCATGCATAAGCATTAGTACATTCAACAATCTGCTCCAAAATTATAATGTCAAACAAAAGAAGGAACCAATCTATAGGCTGGTTATTACCAGGTATGGGTACTTTCAGCCTATTTTGACCAGTAAATGGTATCGGTCTCATACCTATTCTATTGTGAGGGCTCCAAGTAGGGTTCAAAGTAGTTTGGTCGTCATCTGACTCACTTCCATTGTCTGAAGACATTTCTTCGCCCTCAAGGTTAGCGGCGTCAAGGTCACTTGGTAAAACTGGAAATGTTATGACACAAGCGATTTTGGCAAAAAAAAATTTTTTTCCCCTTGATTTCTACCTGCTGAACACGAATCCGCTAACCGTTTTCCGCGGAAACCGCCGGAAAACTCAGAAAATGTTGAATTAATTTTTTTGGCAGAAAATGTCATGTGGCATATCTAAATTGACTGTTGTTTTACGCTGAACACGAATATGCAATCGGATTTTCTCTACGATCAATATCACGCGAGAAAATAACGATGTTATGAAGAACTACTTTGTGCATGGAGGATGGCGGCTCGAGACGCATGAATACGGTTTTGGCCGAAATCGCGCGTGGTCCATCTCTGCGGTTTCCGAACCTAACCTAACCTAACCTAAACTAAACTAACCTAACCTAACCTAAACTAACCTAACCTAACCTTTATGAAAATAAGGGTACAAACCTAATATTTTGGAGGATACATCAGAGCTGCAGCTCTGTAGAAGGCGTGTGGCCTCTCCTCCAGGCTGTAGCGCCATTTAAAAAGGTGCTCGGCGAGGTAGCCCTTAAAATGTGCCGAAGCGCGTCCGTACTTCGGGACGTTGGCCCGGGTACGGACCAATGTAATAGTACGTGTATGGATGGGTGGGTGGGCCAATGTAATAGTACGTGTATGGGCGGGTGGGTGGATCAATGTAATAGTACGTGTATGGGCGGGTGGGTGGGCCAATGTAATAGTACGTGTATGGGCGGGTGGGTGGGCCAATGTAATAGTACGTGTACAGTTTACTACCTGTACCCGTTTGTTAAATATTTAAAATTAACTAGTATTAATAATCGCCAGGACCTTTCAACTGTGTTGGTGTGGGCCCCGGTGGTCGGATCAACGAAATTTTTTGAGTGATTCACCGTTAAGTGTTGAAATTGGTAATCACTGAGCGTTCGGTACGCCCGCCAGCAGTCTGTTATAATCTGGGTGCCAGGGAGGACCCACCGCCGGATTATTCGTATTAGGGTCCTCGCTGACCTGTCAGGAACGGGCACTAGCAAGGTCTTCTTATTGCTTCGCTGGATAGCACCCAGAACCCACTGTCCCTTGACGATCCTGCCTCGGTTGTACTTGCGTTTTCCGAATTTGGCCTCGTCGATTTCAACAACCTCACCGGGGCCACCTAGCTGAACATTTTCCCGCTGCAAGTGATCTAAGATAACCTCCCGGTAAAAACTGCACCAATCGACGACGGTGTGAGAGGTAAGGTGGAGAGTGTCTCTCAGGAAGGGGTACCGGGGAGGTTCTCTTGTCAGCAGGGTTAGAACAAAGTTGAAAATGGTCCTGTGCGATAGTCTTGTATTTCTGAGCCAGGAACCGGCGCGCGCCGAAACACGCCACCCGCAACGCTTGGGTTTTTGTTTCCTGACCGACACACTCCTCGAGCACCGAAAGTAATAATCCTCACCAATGGAAACGTGTCCACCACAACGGGCACAATTAGTTGAGCGCTTTACAATACCGTGTTCGAAGAAAAACTCCTTTAACTGATGGTCGTTAAATGCCGCAGCGTCCCAATAGTTAACTTCACAGCCCTCACAAACCATCGCGCACTGAAGCAACACAGTCACTGGCAAACGGCCGGCCGCGAGTGGTGAACGCGACGTGATATTGATCGTAGAGAAAATCCGATTGCATATTCGTGTTCAGCGTAAAAAAACAGTCAATTTAGATATGCCACATGTTGTATTCAACCGAAAAAGGTTTTTCGCGTTTTTCCTATTTTTCCGACTTTTCCGGCGGTTTCCGCGGAAAACGGTTAGCGGATTCGTGTTCAGCAGGTCGAAATCAAGGTGAAAAAAATTTTTTTTTGCCAAAATCGTTTGTGTCATAACATTTCCAGTTTTACCTAATAAATAAAATAAATAAAACACTATTACTATCACTAACACTAACTATAGCACACTATTTACATATTTACACAAAACGAATACTGTACAGGCATCAATAATCAAACTCCAAAACTGTTGCAACACGAGAAGTACACGGACACAACAACCACGCTACGAGAATCTCAGCGAACTAACATAAATGGCTGCAGTAGAAAATACGACATTACCCGAATAGAAACAAAGCGGGCCGAAAGGTCCGTGCAGCGTGGCGGGGGAGGCTCGGCCGCGGACCGATAGGTCCGCGTAGCATCGTACGTGTTAACTGTACTTAATTGTTAATGTAAAACACGTGATTAAATTAGAAATTTCAGATTTTTGTAATGAGTACATGCAAAAATTGCTTAAAAAACCAAAGAAAGATGGTGGCCATTAAGAATTAATACAACGCATCAACAAAATGTTGATTCTTACAGACATAATGGGATTTGCCTATAGCCCAGGATGAAAGAATTCATAGGCGGCCATTTTTTGTGGAATAGTAAATAAGAACTAAATATTCTAAAAATAAAACATAGATGTAAAATTATCAATTATTCTTGTACTGATTTTTACTTGTAAAAGTAAATAATTGTAATAATAATTTTTATAAATACAGTATTAGCATAGTAATCATGTGATGGGTAATGTACTCCGACCAGGTTTGCACGAAAGCAGTCAGCCGACAGCTGTCGGCAGGGATTGCCGATATCGTTTGAAGTAGCCGAGCCAGCCGGCGCCGCACGGTGGGGCCATTCGTGAATTTCGACTGTCAAAAGTAAAAAATCATATATAGAGCTTTAAAAACCAAATTCTATGAGTGATTTGTCAACTATTTCATGCGAGCAAGAAATTGTGACTATTTTTTAAAATTAAAAAATACTTTGTTAGGCTACTAAAATTATCTTATTTGTTTACTCATGGAGGAAATAGCCGCAGTACTGACATGACATCGTTTACTTCCAGGACGTGACCAGTTATATGTGAGCACTTGGTTTGCCTACAAGCTATTTGTTTACTCATGGAGGAAATAGCCGCAGTACTGACATGACATCGTTTACTTCCAGGACGTGACCAGTTATATGTGAGCACTTGGTTTGCCTACAAGCTATTTGCATTTCTGAAGGAGAAGGATACACCAACCAATACTTTGGACACAGAAAGCGTAAGTATATGTTTATTAATCTAAATGTATACATGTTTTACAATGTAGTAATATTATCATTTGTAGAATGATGTTTCCACTGTTATAGCCTATCGGTGGTGGTGATTTAATCTAAGAATAAAAGTAAACAAATAGTAATATGTAAATTTAACTTCATCAATCAATATCTACACAATTATCTCTGTATAAACCTTTAACAAAATGAAACAGTTTTAAATGAGACAAAAAGGAAAGGTATTAACAATAGCCTATTGGCATTCTGTTTAAGTAGAAACTTAATTATAAAAATAACTTCAATTCTAGATTTAACAATGTTATTCTTTTTTTTCAAATTTGGTACAGTAGGCTATATATTTCATACCAAAAAGCAAATGCAAAAATAGTATTTCAAAGGGTGTCTGAGAACAATTTACTTGAAATCGCTTAAATTAACATGGGCTGTTATGGCAGTTCGGCTACTGTTAACATGAGTTCGGCTACATACTGTTAACACACGTCACATGATGCACAATTACAAAACATTAACACATATTTCTTGTAGTCTCTAAATATATCCGGCTTCAAATGCCAAGATGATTCATAGTCTAGAGCAACCCTTGGCTGAAAGGTTTTGGTTTAGGTTTATGCGTAACTTTCTTGCCACGAGACTTGTCCTGTTGTAACAAAGTACTCCGCAAATTCATTGCGAACTGCCTTTGCAACTTCAGAACTTTTACGGGCTTTCTTTCTCATACCACGAAGTGCTGTACCGAGGATTTCTTTTCTCCAGTTCCCCTCAATGACAGTGCCATTCGGTAGCTCGTTGTCAAAAGTACCGGGAGGAGTGTAGATGTCCCGGGATGTTTCGCTCCTCCTGAGGAAATTGTGCAAAAAAAGAGTTGTAAGCACCACATCTCTAACCTTTTCTGCCTCCAACAGCATCGGTTTTCTCAAAACTCTGAATACAGCTGAAAGAATCCCAAAACTATTTTCTGTGACTCGCCGAACTCGTGATAAACGATAGTTGAAAATCCTTTCTTTGGATCCATTTTCTGAGACCCCAGAGTAGGGTTTCAAAACGTTTTCATGCAGAGCAAACGCTTCATCTCCTAAAAAAACGTAAGGAACACGTTTTTCACGCTCTGGAAGTGCCTTTGGTTGCGGTGCGTTCAAAGTTTTCCCCTCAATCTTTTTCCACAATGCACAGTTTTTAAATATACCACCATCAGACATACGTCCCTGAGCACCGACGTCAGCAAACATAAAATTGTAGTTTGCATCCACGAGCGCAAACAGAACGATACTGAAGAAAGACTTGTAATTGTAGTACTCGCTTCCACTATCCCAAGGTGCTTGGATTTCGATGTGTTTGCCATCTACTGCTGCCAAACAGTGTGGGAAATTCCAAGTTTCTTCAAACTCCTTTTCATACTGTAGCCATTCTTGTTGTGAGCTCGGCAGCTGTAACAAATGACATTAAGGTGCTATATAACAGCCGGTGTTATAGTCAGTTATAAGTAAAATAATTGTTATAGCGAAATTGGTTTTAGATCAATTTTCTTTTTCCCCCAGGTTCTTGTCGAACAGCCTGAAAATGATCCTGATGAAGATGAGGAGGAAGAATCTAATCAATCTGAACCTGTTGTACCATCTGGAAATCAAAGCACGGCAACAGCATCGCCTGCTTTAACATCAAGTCAAAACAGATTTGTACCACCGCAACCCAAAAAGCGAAGGAGAACGGCCATTGACGACCCCCGGCTTGCTCAGGCGTACAACCTCATGGATAATGCGACAAAAACAACTCGTGATGAATGTTCAACATTTGGAGAGCATATTGCGACAAAGCTCCGAAAGTTTGATGACCGTAACCGTAATTATTTGATGCACAAGATTAGTACATTGATATACGAGACGGAAATCGAGGTTGACACTGTTTACATACGTTCTCCTATGCAGCACAGCGGTGAATCCAGCGCAAGCCGAATGTCTAGTCCTAGTCCTTCACCTAAACTTCCACTGCAACAAGTATACAATCCACCTGCCAACAACCCTTTACAAACATTTATAAATGACTTTGTGGATAACAATTCAGAAGTTTTAACTACTCTGTAATGGCTAGTATTTAAAATGACAATGAACAATTGTTTATAAAATAGGGCTTGTTACAAGTTATCTTTTGGGGGAATTTTGATATTTTTTATTTATATCCATGCCTTTGGTTTTCATTTATTTTCTAGTTAAATTTGTTTTTTCAATAAATAATTTTGATAATGCTTATGTATTTCTCAACAATCATTAAAATAATAAAATAAAATATTAAAACATGGTGGTGGCTTTCGATAGTTTCAAGTTTGTTACGTCAACTCGAGCTTAAATCACTATCTATAGGATGGCCCTATATGCATTAAATATACAAGATGTCCCTAAATACATTAAACTGGTCTCCCAAGTCCGAAGTTAGATGTTTCGTCATATTTGTCTACTAACATAAGATCATCATGTAAGATTATTTTTAGTTTGTTTAATTCACTTTCGTTAGTTTTTTTTAAAACCATTTTTGAAAATGTTACAAGCATATTAATTATGTTCATTCTAAATCAATCATGTTCCCAAAGTACAGTTTTTTTATAAAAGTGTTGTAAATTTAAATTTACTGCTTAATAAACTATATTACTTACTTGTATGTAGTCTCTCAGTGCATTATTCAGAGCCCTGCAAACTTCCATCACAATGTATGAAATACTCTGTTTAGACACTTTGAAAAGGTACATCAAGCTTGTGAGAGAGTCTCCAGTTGCTAAAAAGCGAACAGTTATCGCCAGTCTGTCCTTAGCACTTATAGCTTTTCTATAATTAGTATCCCGTCGAGTGATTTCTGGCCCAATCAAATTGAGAAGATACTCAAAATCATCAGACGACATGCGGCAAAAATTTTCGAACTGCCCACCAATACGGAGATCATTAAGCATGGATTCCCCTCCATACGATTCCCGACGTCTCAGTATGGGCGTCACCCAATGACGACGTGGTTTTTTCCTTCTTTTTAACAGATCATTATAAATAACAATAAAAACCGAAGCAGCTGTTGCCGGGTCCATTTTCTACATCGGTGTGATTGTGTAGCCCGCGCAACACGGATCACAGCCGCGCAACTACGAACATGGCGCTCTGTTCCGCGCAGTTTCGCGCAGCGCAATATGCTTTGCGCAGCGCGGCGCAGCTCTGCGCGTTCGGTGTGGACGTACCTTCTCAGTGGTTGCGCGCGCATCTCGTTCTCACTCCTTTCTGTTGGTAGTTCCAAAAAGATAGAAACTAACATATGATTTAAATCCATAACCAATGGCAGTTACATCCCAAGCTGCGTGCGCATCAAATGTCATGACACTAATAAACATAGCACACCCCTTCCCTGCACTTTCTAATCAGCTGTTTTTATCCAAGAAAACGTTCCGCGCCCTTTTGTACGTAATAAGTACGAAAGCCTAATATTATTCTAGTAGAATGGTTGTTTGTATAGATTGTTTTCAGGCTATTAATTTCTGTTAAAATGAATATACTAATTCAAGCACCACAGCATTGTGAGTTTTGTTTGTAGTTTGTGTTTTCATCTTTAAGTGCTGTTTAATAATTTAGTTTGTTTTTATTGCTTTTATTTGTTTTGTGCCAAAATAAAATGCCTCCCGTTCGAAAAACAAGTGATTTATGGAATCATTTCTCTGTTGTGGAAGGAACAAACAAGGCAAAGTGTACTTACTGCTTTGCCCTTATTAGCGTAGCTAATGGCAATGTGAGTAACTTGAAAAGACATATAGACAGAAAACATCACACTGTTAAATTTTCACGTATTACTGAAACAAATGTGTTGGAAGAAGCTATAACGCCCAATCAAGAATTAAGATTTGTCCAAACACCTAATGACGATGTTCAGACTCCGTCCACTAGTGCATCAGCAAGCGGTAGCAGCAGAAAACTAGGTATGGATGAATTTGTACGATCTAAAAAAACCCCTCCCTTTAAATAAATCTAAGGAAATTGATCAACAAATTGTAAAAATGATTGTCAAGGAATGCCATTCTTTTAGATTAGTGGAAGAAGTAGAGTTTAGGAAATTGTTGAGCATGACCTGTCCCGGATACACACCCCCTACTAGAAAAAAAAATAATTTTTTTTCCCTTGGATTCTGTCATTGGTAACACCTTCATTTTCTATAAATATGACCAGAAATCAAAACAAGAAAAATCTGTAATACAGCTTATATTTCGAAAAAACTTAGCTCATGAATTGATTGGAAATTACAGTTTCCGGAAGAGCTCAAAATCAGGATGAGCTAAAGGAAAAAGTCTGGAGAGAAAACAGTCATCATGAAGGACAATATAATGAACTCCAATTGCCACCTCATGCAAACGCTGTACTAGGTGCTCAACTAAAAAAATTGTAAGATGCAGTGTATTGAATGTGAAAAATGTAAAGTTGCTTTTAGTAAACTTGGCCTGGAGTAAAGACAACCATCTTGTAGTTAGAGAAATGTTTAACAGTGACGAGTGGGTCTCGCTATAAGTGCATCATGACCAGTGACCGCTTTGAATTTATTTTACTTTGTCTGAGGTTTGACAACAGTGAAACCCGAAATGAGCGAAAACGACAGACCCTTTCGCCCCGATCAGAGACTTGTGTGAAAGTTTCATCTTGAATTGTCATACTAAGTACAAGCCTGGAAGTTACGTCACTGTTTAGGCCTGAAGCTCCTCGCCTTCACAGGAAAATGCCCATTCCGTATGTATATACAAAACAAGCCAGCGAAAATCGGAATAAAGCTTGTTCTTTGTTGTGACACAACAACAAATTTCATGATAAACGGCATATCTTATGTTGGGAAAAAAATAAATACTGGAAGACAGCCTATTGCAGATTACTTTGTTAAAGAATTGACTAGCAGTATCCATGGTTCTATCAGAAACGTAACCATGGATGACTGGTTCACTAATATACCGTTAGCTGATGAGCTTTTAAACGATTAATTCAAATTGACTATAGTAGGAACTAAACGTCTAAATAGGAAAGGTATGTCTAAGGAACTAGAAAACAAAAAAGATAAACCAGTTGAGTCTTCAATGTTTCTCTTTGACAGAGAAAAGACTTTGGTCTCTTACAAGCCTAAAAAAAATAAAGTGGTACTCCTTTTATCCACAATGCACCCTCATGCATCATTGAATAAGGATAGTAATAAACCAAAAATAATTCACACGTACAATGCCACAAAAGGAACTGTGGATGCTCTGGATAAAACGTGTGGGGACGTTTCTTGTAGTAGGAAAACAAGGCGCTGGCCTTTGTAAGTGTTTTTTGGAATGCTAAATATAGCTTTTGTAAACTCTTACAGGATCTATTGTATGAATAATCTTACGACTGGGCAACAAACCACGTGTAAGAAAGGACTATATGAAGGAACTATGTAAACCACTAACAGAACCTCAGATGCGATCTCGACTGGAAACACCTAATATGAGAAGAAATACAAAAAACCGCAGTTTATGAGTGCCTTGGAATCCCGGAAACTGTAAAAGCTCCGAGAAACGCAGTTGCCAGGAAAATGTGTATTTATTGCCCACCAGCCCTTCGAATAATGACAACTATTGTGGACATTGTAAATCAGCTATACGTGGACATCACAGGGCAATAACATGCTTGGAATGTGATAAAATCTATTGATTGTTTCAAGTAACATGAATATTACACAGTTTTCAACAATTCACCTAATAACTACTTATACAGTAAATCATTTTTATTATGACCATTTATTGTTTGAAAAGTTATGTATTGACCAGAAATAAGAAATATGTTTTGTTTTATGATAACATATTTTTTTTAATCTGTATTTTTTTAATTTTCAGTAAAAATTTTTCCGGTTTTAAATTTTTTTTTTTTTTTTAATAACATACATTTTGGGTTAAAAACATATATGATGGCTCAAAGGAATACTAGTAAGTAGATTCATAAATTTAATTGTTGAAAAAAAGGTATACAAGTATATATAAAAAAGATGAAGAGTAGTAACATTTACGATACACACGTGAGTGTTACAAAATTTTCACTTAAGTAATCTAGGGGTAATGAAACACAGTTTTTATAGTTTTGTTGAAATGGAACAAACCAGTTTTATATATATTAAAATCTAAAAGCATTTATTTATCTAGTTAACAATAAAGCAAAACTCAACGTTTTTTATCGATAAAAATAATTAATTATTGCAGAAAAACAATTTGTTGTAAATTAATAAACTATATGACAGTTAACTCTTGATAAAAAAACTTGTTTTCTTCTCTAAGTTATGGTATCACTTTTTTCAAAACCTCTTTCTTTTTATTCTTTAAAGTTGTAATTAGTTTCAGCTGAGGCGGTTGAAAACCTTTTAAAATCTCCTTTTTTACATTTTTTGAAACACCTTAGTTTTACCCACGATTCAGCTTCACCGAAGCAATTTTTAGTGTAAACAGTTGAATGGCTCCCGCCAAAAAACGTTGTTAACGCCAAGAAATCTAAATCGGCCTTTTCCAAACAGTCTTATAATTTTTATTATTATGTTCGCTTAAGTTTGTAAGGTTAAAAATGTATTTAAATAATGCTGATAAAAATTAATTTAAATACTAATAAATATTTTATTTAAACACTTGAAAAAAAATTAAATAAAAAGCTTAAAACGAAAAATAACGAAAATAAAATGTTAGCCTACTATTAGTTCTGAGCATAATTTTTTTATTTTCATCATTATGAAATTAATAAAGTCTACGAATTTAACGCATGTGTCATTGTTTGCAGGAAAGAGTCTGCAAGTGTCAGTTTAATTGTCGACAATTCAAACTGGAAGACATACAAGATATGTTCAAAAACTTTTATGAGAAAGACTACAATGGTCAAACTACATACCTAGCAAAATCCTGTGTACAGATTGGTGAGATAATTCGACATGGAGTAGGTCCAGATATTTCTAAGTGCCATTGTACTGTAAAATATTACTTAAAAGATAACGGTTCTCCAGTCAGGGTATGCCAAATATTTCTTTGTCATGTTTACCAAATAACTCCACGTAGAGTTCAAATGCTGGTAGAAAAGCTAAAGTTTAACAAACCTTTGTTTGATGGTCGTGGCGTGGCGCTCATGCTAACAGGCCTAACAGGGTCCCAGACACTACAAAAGACCTTTTAATCAAGCACATTAATGCTTTTCCTTTACAAGAGAACCATTACTCTAGACACGAAAGTAAAAAAAGGTGTCTACATGCTGATCTAAGTGTTGAAAAGATGTGGAATCTTTTCAAAGAGAAATACCCTGATATCAAATGTGGTTTGCACTTTTACAGGGATATTTTTAATACACAATTCAATCTTAGATTCGGGCTTCCACAGTCAGATACGTGTGAGATGTGTGACAGCTTGTACATCAAGATGAGATCGACAAACGACCCTAGTGTTCAAAAACAACTAGAAATTGAGACCAAAATTCATCACGCCAAAGCTGACAGTGGCTATAAATCATTGGACCAAGACTCCAAATTAGCAGAACAAAACAAACATGACACCATTGTCATTTACGTTGACCTTCAGCAAGTTCTTTATTGCCCCACTTTAACTCATGGTAACATATTTTATCAAAGACAGTTATCATGTTATAATTTTTGCATTGATGATCTGGGCAACAAAAAGGCCACTATGTGCCTTTGGGACGAAACAGAAGGAAAACGAGGTTCAGCTGAAGTTGCATCTGCTATCCTTTTATTTTTAAATCTTGATTTCCAACCACTGGTTGTAAACAAAAAACGCAATTTGATAATGTGGAATGTGGTCTGACTGTTGTGTAGAGCAGAACAACAATTGGAAAATGGTGGCTCTCATGCAACACTTAGTTGTGAACAACTATTTCACAACTGTTGAACAAAAATGTATGACCACTGAGCATAGCTTTTTGCCTTGCGATAGGGAGTTTGCCTTAATTGAGTGGAAGAAAAAGGCCGCAATGGTGTATGTACCACATCAGTGGGTAGAGGTTATTGCAAACGCTGCTCTTAAGTTTGAAGTCATGTTAATGGCGACTGAAGACATCAAAGACCTATCTATTGTTGAGCGGTCCTTGAACAAAGGAGATTTTCGAATCACTCAATACGTGTGGCTCAAGATTATTCACGATGACCCAACTACCTTGCAAGCTAGGACTTCACACAATATCTTGCAACAATGGACAAGCCACTGCATTGCAAAGAAGATGAGAGGGAGAGGAGTAAACTTAACCTTCCGCAGGCTGTATGAGGGGTCTCTTCCTATCCAACCGGCAAAGAAAAATGATCTCATGTCGATGATGCCTTACACTCCAAGGAGTTCTGGCCTTTCTACGAAGCAATTACTACTGAAGGAGGCTTATTTGTATCTTATAACTTGTTTCATTTTACTGTTTAGAACATGTTTAAAGCTTGTAATAAAAAAAATTTCGTATTTAAATCATTTACGTGTTTTAATGCAAAAACGTTGCATCCACCTTAAAACATTTACAGGAGCGCAAGAAAGTTTTAAGCGACTGTCGCTTCAAACGTTTTTGCTTTGAGTTACTTACTTTTTCAACAATAAATCAGCTGTTAACTCTAAAATTGCCCTTAAATTTCATCAAAATATGACAAAGAGTAATATTGTGAAGATATTGATATTTTTTCCAATTTTCCTTTGCTCCATATGTTAAGCTGTATACAAAATATCATTTCCTAAAGAATTTTAAAGTTGGTGTATACAACGTTTTTGGCGAGAGTCATTCAGTTACTGGATTGCCTTTGGATACTTAAGCCAAACAATCTTCGGAATTTCTAAATTTATGTATTCAGAAAACGTTGGAATACAATTTTTCTGTATACAAAAAATTGTATTCTAGCTGAATTAACACTATTGATACTGGCACTATCTATATATATAAAATCCAATGTATGTTTGTTTGTCTGTCTATCCTTTATTTACCAAACCGTCCAGCCGATCGCCATGAAACTTGGGGAAGTTGTTCTATATACCCCAGGGAAGGTTTCTGCCCTATTCTCGTTTCTTTAATCCCTCAGGGCTCCATCCCTTGGACTTCTAAAGTTTCAATGTTAATCAAATAGCAGGATGCATGAAGGTATAATAAGTCTATAAAAAGAATATCAGCTGTGGGTTTTAAATATGTCAAAATTATACTGTTTATATTTTTATGTTTTGATTTCTTGTGAAGCTATATTAATTGATTGATTTATTTGATTAACAGCTGTTAAATAAAAACAAATAGAATAAAATTGTGGTAGGCAAAACTTTCAAAATTAACCCTTAAAAACCCCGCGTTACCATATGGTTACACCAAATGTGGGTTTTTTGGGAATTTTTTCCTCCCATAGTTGTGAGTTGTGGCAACACTGCTTCCATTGAAAATGATTGAGGAAGATGTAAACAAAGACCTTGTGGCATTTGGCAGCCATTTTCAGCTGTGTTGACCGTCTAGCTGGGCTCTGAAAATTGACTTTGAGGTTATGGCCAACAACTTTCAGTAAGTTAGCATGAATATACATATTATTGTTAGTATTTTTCAAATATTTCGTACTAATTTACTTTATATGAGTCTAGGAACAGATTGTTCAGATTTTCTTACATTGTAACCAATTTGCAAAGGATATATAAGCCCTCAAAGTGAAGCGTTACCGTATGGTAACGCAGGGCACTTTCAGTTTCAAATGAAATATTTACATAAAAGTTAGTTATGTTTTATTAGTAATTGTGGATATTGTCTTTTATTATAAATATTTGTAAATTTATGCTTTAGTAATAACTTTGAATGAACAATTAGCTTTTATACCCCAGTTTAGATGTTTTAGAAATAGGATACTACATTTATGAAGTGGACTTAGTAGATTTGCGCTAATTCTAAAGAACTTTGTTCCATGAATATTCAATGTCGGTCTATTTTATAAAATATATTCCAACTCAAAATTATTTAAGTTTACTACTATAACCCTAATTTATTTCAGATACATGAATCTCGCAGAGATACTTGAGGAACTTCAAGCGGGTGAAGCAGAAGGGTTTCAAGTCCGTGACACATTTATAGAGCCTCCTGAAGCAAATGCCCTTTCTGATGAGGACTCGGCAAATGAAGATGAGGGAGGAACAATCGACAACCTCAGTAGCAGACAACTTGCGGCTAATGCGGAGGTAATTTTCACTAATGAACGACGTATAGGAGTCGATATGGACTTGGAACTACCTTTAGATATTTTCCCTGAAAAATTGCTTTCTACAACTGCAGAAAATATTTTTTAAGTTGAAGAACAAGAGCTTCCCCAGCCAAGTCAATCTTCACTATCCCATCCGAGCCTTGCAGATATTCTTTGCACTACTAATCAGTCGGTTCAATCATCCTGCCTTTCTGTAAGGTCTGATACACCCCTTGAATCATCCATTTCTAATCTAAAAACTCAAAAACGTAAACAGAAAACAAGCCAATGTGTTACAAATAAACCCTACGCAAGTAAGAAACCGCGAGCTGAAGTTACTAATAAAACCAATCGTGCTGTTTATGTACGTTCTTGGAAAAGTGCTGATCTCACAAGTCCTTCTGTTCAAGATTTTCCTGACAGTGACTTTTCAAAATATGCCGATTTTTCACCAGTGGAAATTTTTGAACTCTTTTTTGACCCTGAAATTTTTTTGATAATGGTTCAAGAAATAAAAAATTATGCAGCTTTTAAAAATATTCAAGATCCTAATATTTCAATTAGTGAACTGAAGTGTTTTTTGGGAGTTCTGACTGTTTCAGGTTATAATAAGTTACCTGGAGCCCGTTTCTATTGGCAAACGTCTGATGACGTGAGAAACCAACTTATATACAATAGCATAAGGCGAAACAGATTTTTACAAATACTTAGTCTTTTACATTTTGCCGATAACAATCATATAGATCGTACAGATAAACTATGGAAACTGCGCCCTCTTATCGAGAAACTCAGAACCAACTTTAGAGAACATTCTGTTCCAGTTTAGCAACTGGATTTTGATGAATCAATGATTGCCTATTATGGCCGTTACTCCTGTAAGCAATTTATTAGAGGCAAACCTATACGTTTCGGCTACAAAGTATGGTGCCTAAACTCATTTGGTGGGTATCTCGTAGACTTTGAAGTCTATCAAGGAAAATCAATAAATATGAATGACGCTAATGACAAAGCTTTTGGAAAAGCTGCTTCTCCGATGGTGCAAATGTTAGCTGAATTAGGGCCAAAAAAACTTCTGCCGTACCATATTTACTTTGATAATCTATTTACAGGAATAAACCTCCTGGTTTATCTGAGACAGCAGCATTACCATGGAACTGGAACAATTAGGGCAAACAGAGTTCCTAATGAATGTAAAATAATTTCCGCTAAAGAAATAAGGTCAAAGGAAAGAGGGTTTTATGAATACATTGTTAGTGATGACAACATATTGATTGCTCGATGGCAAGACAATTCACCTGTGACTGTAGCTTCAACCATACATGGTGTAAATCCTCTATCAAGTGTTAACAGATACTCAAAGTCTGAGAAAAAAACTATCAATATGAAACGACCTGCTCTTATAGGAGAATATAATAAGTTTATGGGAGGGACTGACCTAATGGATGAAAACATCAACCGATACAGAGTAAGTGTAAAAAGTAAAAAATGGTGGTGGTCTATATTTTCTTGGAGCCTTGATGTCTGCTATCAGAACGCATGGTACCTCTACAACATGTCACACCGTCCAAAAGTTTCGCAGCTGGAGTTCAAAAGATCTGTTGCAGTGAACTACCTCAAAACCTATGGAACACAGCCTCAAGTCGGTGGAAGGCCAGCTTTACGACCACAATATGTCCATGCATTTGAAGAACTACGGTATGACAGGATTGACCATTTTGTCATCCAAAACGATGGCAACAAAAGAAGAAGATGCGCAGGATCGAACTGCAACAGCCATGTTCGCACAGGTTGTAATAAGTATGACGTAGGACTTTGTATTTCTTGTTTCTTACCATTCCACAGCAGACAGTAACACAATCTTTCTCAATTATATACTTTAACATTTAGATAAGATTGTGTATAAATAAAAAGCATTTAAAAGCTGAATTTGTAAAGCATTTCTACCGATTCCCATTAATAAACAACTGATACCATATGAGCCCGGCGTTACCATATGGTAACGAAAGTTTTTGTCTTATTTTCGGTATAATACTTCAGTAATAAAATTAATTTATGTTTTAATATAGTTAAATAGAACTAACTTAAACATTTTTACAAAAAAATTCAAAAATTAAAATTTTTATAAAAACTTGGGCTTTTAAGGGTTAAAAATAATTGAGTACAGTAGTAAACTACACAAAACATCAGCTGTTGTAAATTGGATACTGTGTAAACTGAAAGGTTGCTGCACATTTCAATGATACAATCAAAACTCAATATTATGACCGGCGAAGCGGGCGGGTACAGCTAGTTAGTTATAAATTGTGTACGATCTCCCATAGGTGTTATTATTTTAACACATTTCTTTACAGCACTAGCTACTGGTATATTATCAAATTCACCGGGTATTAAATACCAAGGTAAACAGTCAACAGGTACATTGGCATAAGGTGTACATGTCAATGATTGTACAGCACCATCAGACGTACTGTATTTAGAAATAAAAGATTTGAAAAATTGATATTCATATGAATACATCATTCTGTTATGTCAGAACACCAGTGTGTTTGTTTTGAAAGCTGAGGTGCCTGCTAATGCCACGCCTGTGTGTTCCGAAGTGCCTCCACTAGTGACCGCAGCACCATTACCACCACTACCGGTACTTGCCGCTAATACAGACTCTGTAGTTGTAGAACCGCTAGTTCCAGCTGCATAGTTCATTCTCTGTTGCTTTTTTGGTGGTTTTCCTTCCATTTTATTCGGAGTAGTTTCGTTTTCTCTTTTACGTTTATTTAATTGAGAAGCGGTAGGTTATAATACTCCTGTAACCGTTTCCAGAGAATATTTCGCACTAAGTCCCAAGGCACCGATAACAGAATGCCAATTCCCAGTATTAACAAAATCACTTTCAAAGGCCCTAATAGCATTAATATCACCTGTACGAATATGGGACGCTTCTGCTGCTGTATTGTACTCAGTGTCGTGTGTATGGGCGATCTCATCATCTCTGTTCACAGGATCCCTGTTTTCAGATGGATTGCCCAAACCAAGATACTTATGGCCATACAGCTAAGGCATACTGATGTAGTGAGTCTGACGACGCTTATATTTATGCGATGACGTCACAGTCACTATGACATAAGATTGAACAAGACCTACTGAATACTTGTCAAGGCCCTAACAGGGCCTACATACCCACCGGCACAACAAAATGCTGAGCAGCATCTAAAGCGTCTGGCGTTTATATGTCTACAGTTATGAAGCTAACGGATTATTATTAATCAAAATATTTTTTTATCTGAATAATTTATTTGAATTTTTCTAAATAATATAATTGGTTTTCAAAATAATATATTTGGATTTTTATAATTCATTTAAATTTACATTTTGATTTATAAATTAAATTTGATTAGCTTGAAACATATTTTTGGTGAATCCTATCTGCTGCCAGAGGGCAAATAACTGCCCTGTAGCTTCAAATGCTTCTCGTCCGCTTGGCCTTTTGTTGTGCCGGTGGATATGTAGGCCCTGTTAGGGCCTTGACAAGTATACAGAAGGTCTCGTTTGATCCTACGTCATTTCTGAACATTCTCAAACACTCAATCGTCAAACCCCTCCACAAAAAAGGCATCAGGACAGATTTTATCAATTATCGCCCAATATCCTTGGTATCAACACTGTCCAAAGTGTTGGAAAAGTTATTTTCAAATCGACTTCTGAACTTTCTGGTCCACAACAAGATAATGTCGCCACATCAATATGGGTTCACTAAAACCAAGTCTACTGTTGACGCCATGTTTCGATTATCTCCGTATTGGTGGACTCTTTAGATAAGAAACAACCTTGTCTCGGAATATTTTTTGATCTCACCAAGGCGTTCGACATGGTCGATCATGCCCGTCCACTCGATAAGGTGTGGCGACTTGGAGTTCGGGGACCAGCTTTTGGTTGGTTATCGTCTTTTTGTTCAAAACAGAACTCAAGAAGTTCAGCTGTCTTTTACTGATAGCAACAGAACTGTTAGATCTGTACGCTCAAATGTCTCACGACTGAGCGTGGGAGTTCCTCAAGGATCCGTCCTTGGTCCTCCGCTTTTCTTGTATGTCAACGATTTGCCTTCGAGTGTGGGGTCGTCACGTGTGTCCTTATTTGCTGACGATACCTCCATTTTGGTTTCGGCACCTAACCGAATGGAGCTGGAGTGAAAAGCTATAGAGGAAACACAAAGATTGTTGAACTGGTTTCACATTAACCTTCTATCTTTAAACATGACAAAGACCCAGTTTATTGATTTTTCAATTAAAGGTCAAGATCCTGGTGTTCAAAATTCTGTTTCACTAAATTTTGACAATTTTGATTTACAACCTTCAAACTCAACTAAGTACTTGGGCTTAATAATGGATAGAAATTTGAATTTCCACGAGCATGTAGATCATGTTTGCAAAAAAGTCAGTTCAGGAATCTTTGTTTTAAAAAAACTCTCTTCCTTTGGTAACTTGTATCTCCTTTTGACAGCTTATTATGGGTTGATTTATCCCCATTTAAGTTATGGAGTGGCTATTTGGAGAAGCGAAGGTGGCAGAACTAAGCTTGTAGAGGAAAGTTGCATAAATCGTACCGCCTCCTAAATCGTACCACTGCGATTTTAACTAGATAGAGGCGGCTCAGAGAACTCTAGTGGCTAAATAAGCAAGCTCTCTTCACGTCTAGACCAGTGCAGGAGTTAGACAAGCCAGTGCGAAAGGGTTGAGTTTTTGTTACACTAAATTGGTTTTACTACTTGTCAGTGTTGTTTTATATCAACTTTTGTAAGGGAATATCATCCACCAAGGTAAGTTTAGGCTATTATTTGTATAATATTACGGTTAAGTAGAATATTCTAATGCATTACCTTAGTTCACTTCAAGCCTGCGTATATTTTGAGGTTAGAATTGTCAGTTTTACTGAAATGATGCGCAGTTGCCCATGTCGTAACCACTTACAGTTGCCTAAATCGTACTACCTACAGTTCCCTATATCGTACTGGTACGATTTAGGAGGCTTCTTTATTTTACAGTCGTCATTTAACTTGATCGTGCCTAACGTTTAAGTGGACTCATGAATAATGACGGAAACATGTGATAAACAAAGTCCGTTCATTTTCATACTAAAACACGGTAAATAGCACAGAAAAAAATACGGACCCGGCTATTTTAGGCTATTATAGCATAGTCTGTAGGATTAGTATTTTAAAACAATTGCAAACGTACTACATTTTACTCTTAACTTAGGTACATCATGCTCTGTACTATTTTTCTGGAGGCATTTGTGAGTTTTGCAGGTCTTATGCACAAACCCCTCGCCGATTTTACCATTTACTATGTTATTAGTTGTAAGTGCAATCTCACGTTTGTTTCAGAATGTCTAAAAGGAAGTATGGTGCTTGGCAGGAGGAGGATATGGAGAGAGCTATAGCAGCTTACAGGAATGGGGATATGGGGTTTAATGAGTGCTGCCGACAGTATGGTGTTCCCAAACCGACTCTTAAGCGTCACCTTGATGGAAAAAAACCTAAAAGCTATTGATGGAAAAAAATCAATGGGGCGTCTGACTACGTTGTCCCCCGAGATAGAAGAGGAGTTGGTGAAACGGATTAAATTATTTGAGGATTGCCTTTTTGGCATGACAATTTTGGACGTGCGGAAACTTGCATATCAAATAGCTGAAAGTATGGGGCATCCCTCACTACTTTAATGTTGAGAATAAGCTGGCAGGGAAAAAATGGTACTACGGGTTCATGGCCCACCACAACAATGTCTCCTTACGGCAACCCCAAGGAACGTCTTTGGCGAGAGCCAAAGGCTTTAATAAGGAAAACGTCGAAGGGTTTTTTGAAATATTGAAGAAAACTGTTGATGAAAACCATGTTGACGCTACAAATATTTACAACGTCGACGAAACTGGAGTGAGTACAGTGCAAAACAAGTGCCAAAAGGTTTTGGCCGAAAAAGGAAAACGAGCGGTAGGGTCGATAACTAGCGGTGAAAGGGGGGTAAACACAACAGTGGTTTGCTGCTCCAGTGCTTCCGGGCTATACGTACCCCCGATGATAATTTACAAAAGAATGCGCCATGACAAATGAGTTGAAAGTTGGTGCTCCACCAGGAAGTGTGGTAGAAGTGTCTGAAACAGGTTACATCAACACGGAACTTTTCGTGAAGTGGCTTCGTCACTTTATCGAAGTAGTCAAGCCGACCAAAGAGAGAAAAGTGCTCCTTCTTCTCGATGGACACTCCACGCACTCGAAAAACCTAGAAGCCTTAGATGTCGCTAGAGACGCTGGCGTAGTCTTGCTTCAACTTCCAGGGCACACTACCCACAGACTTCAGCCCTTAGACAGGTCTTTTTCAAGCCTCTCAAAGGTTATTTCAATCAAGCTGTGGAAAAATGGCTGCGAACTAACCCAGGCTTGAGTGTCACGCAGTGCCAGATATCAACGCTTGTAAATGAAGCTTATGGAAAGGCTGCAACGATTGAGAATGCAATACAAGGGTTCAAATGTAGCGGTGTGTGGCCCATTGATCCGTTAGTCTTCAGGAAACTGACTTTCTACCATCAGAAAACATTACACAACCAGTGCAACCTGCAAACAATACAGATGAAGAGGAAACAGTTATTGGCCTCGAAATAAATAATTCTGCATGCAATGGCGTTGACAGTATAACGAGTCCTAAAGCGTCTCTCGAGGCTTTGTCTCCCCTACCGCAACCTCAGAAAAAAAAGAGTAGAACTACTAAACAAAACGCACAAAAAGCTGTTGTATTGACCAGTAGTCCCTTACAAACAGGACCTAGAATTAGCAAGAGAACTGAGAACAGCCAAGGAAAAAGTCAAGGAACTTCAGATGAAAGTTACTGCACTAAAGTCTTCTGCAATAAAGTCCCCCCTCGCAAAAGTTGCCAAGCAAAGACCCTCATCAAAGCCAGCTGTAGTGGCTATCTTCAAACAATCGTAAGAAGCTAGTGAAGTATTTTCTCAACCAAGCCTCTACTTCGAATCAGCCTGAACGTCATGATTGAAATCCATGAAGAAGATTGGTTTTGCGCTGTTTGCGAAGAAAACTTTGTAGAAAACATGGTTCTGTGTGTTTTGTGCAAGAACTGGGTGCATGAAGGTTGTGCTGGTTCAAAAGCCAGATAAAAAAGTTGCGCAAATTGTGAGACATAAACCTATACATTGACGTTGTATAAATCTTGATTTTCGCTTCCCAGTCGATTTTGTTTACTTTCCTGAACCAGTTGTATCTTTTGTTTCTTGAAGAAGAGGGTCTTTTGTGATTAGAAGCTATAATAACAATGGCGGTACGATTAGAACCCAGTGGTTACAAATTAGGAGACTAGTTTCCTAAATCGTACCGATTGCAGGACCTCATGTAAATAATGCTAAAAATAATAAAAGTACTCATATCAATCTGAAAAAATTCATTAATGATTCTTAAAACATTTTCTTTAAGATTTACTAATTATTTTTCCTAAAATTCCATGTAATACTGAGCTAAAAATTATAATTTAAAAAGTGGTCCAATTTAGGCAACTTTCCTCTATTTAGATTACAAAAAAAGGGGCATTAAGGGCTATGTTTAAGAAATATCCACGTTTTTCTTGTAAGCCACTCTTTAAACAAAATAATATTTCTTACTTTGTCCATCACTATACATTTTGAACTGTTTAACTTTTTGCATTTAAAAATATACATCTTTTGGGACAATAGTACAAAACCATGACTACAACACTAGGAATAAAAAACAGTTTTTCTATCCCGAAGCACAGGACATCTTTTTTTGAAATCATTTAAAATACACAGCAATAAAATGTTTAATGCTCTTCCCAACTCTATTTCAGATTTAACAAGTGTTTCTATATACTTGAGAAAATAAAGCTGCTCCTCCTAGAGAAATGTTTTTATAGCGTGGAGGAATTTCTTCCAAAGTAGGATATTTGTTCTTTCATTACCTAGACATAATAAGATTTTATTTAAGCATTATAAATGTACATAGTTATGACCCATTTCATGCAGGTTTTGTATATACTGTCAATTGAAATAAAGAATTATTTGACTTTGACTCTGATAGTGGCCATTATATTGGCACAGATTATCTGCGAGTCAGGAGACTAACGTGCCGTGTACACAACGATACCGATATAAATAGAACGTACATGTATATCAATTTATATTTGATGTATTGTTCTGATGCTTAATATCACTCAATAACGGTAAAGAAAAACGTTGGTAATTAGAAACATTGCGCGTATAGACCGTATCGCGTTTCGTAGACCACGTGAATTATCAATCCGAAAACCTTTAACATCAACAGATGAAAGTTACTTATTTTAAAACAGACATACTTGAATCGGAAACTTTCAATAGTAAAAGTTAAACTAGTATATAACCATAGTGACTTTATTTCGAAACACAAGACGTCAAGACAACAAAAGAGTGTAGAAAATAAGAAAATATATTTTCTTTATGGCAGACTTAAATGACTTTGTGAAAGAAAATAACACAGAAGTGGAGATTGTACAACAGATAGAACATGATCTCGTAACCCCCAACTCAAGACGAAAATATATCACGTCTGATAGGCAGAGTATCTACAATGAGCAATTCATTGGCTTTACATACTGCAATACAGTTGCTGCAGGTCCGAGATCGAAGAATTGAGACGTAAGCTGGAATGCAAAGAAGAGGCTGGCATCAAGAAGAAGAAACGTTCAATGTCAGCAACATTTGTCATGCCACCAGTACCTCCTGTCCATCAGATGTTAACGAAGGAGAGACCGTAGCCACTGGCCAGCCAACAGCGCACAGTGATGTCTCTTCTTGTCCACCTAAACTTCACTGATAACGATACGTATGGACGTTTATGGAACAGCATATCACCAGTTAACAGAGTTTGAAAGGTACCAAAGCATCACAAATAGTATACAGATTGCTGGCCGAATTGCTGACCATTTGGGCGAAGGGGTTAGTGACTGAACAAGGGAAACAGCTCCTGGATAGACTACCTGATTGTCGATAACCGCTACATTGTCCACCAAGTGTTTGGCCTCGACGACCTGGGGTGAGCCTATTCAAGTTCTTTAAAAAATGCGTGAACACCAGGAGGGTACCGCAGTAAAGAGCACAAAGGGATTCCTTGCAATCAACTTTCACTATGACCACGACAGAACCTCACCACCATGTCATTCCATGACTGTTTCCTGGACGAACTTACAACATGCCGTTGTCAGAGGCTCTCAGGATTGCGCTCATGGCCAAAGTCGCGTAAGGCACACAAATAATTTGTTTGTTAGCTCCATTTGTTTGCATAAGGTGAAGCGGGAGGGTACTAGTTAGTATCAATATATAAAATAAAAAGATTATAGAAAAAAAATTAATTTGGTGCATTTTTCCAATTTAATAATTACATAATATTAATTGATTAATGAATTTTTTAGATATTTCTCTACATTTTTGGAAATTTTTTTGTTAGATAGTTTTGTTTTTTTATGTTTCTTTCTTGGTCTTGATTGGTTATTTCCTGGAACAACACTAAAATTACGAAACAATTAATTATCAATCAAATCAAAACATTCTTTATTGTCATGTTCGTCAAGGGACAGAAATGGTGTCAATTGTACAAATATAGGTTTATAAATACAGTAATGGTTGAATATGCACATGGTAAACTAGTTCCCTTGCTACGTCTGTCTCCGCTCTGGGTCTCAGTGGTCCTCTAGTCAACTGAAACAGTCCCGCATGTATAGAATGAGCACTGAGCAGATCCAAAAATTATGCATATGCGGAGTTTAATATTACTGTACATCTTTTTACTGTTAAAGCGTAAACGGGTAATATGCGTATTGACATTTTTTTATAAAAAATTTTTTTTAATAGGTGCCTGTTCTAAACCACCCCAATTTTTAGAAATTGTATTAGAAAATAAAAAGTCATGAATTTTTCAGTACCAGTTTTTGTTCATCGTGTTTACTACAGGACTTCACTGACAAGTTTAGCATAACTTGGTGAGGCCTAGATTTTGTACTACAAATCAGTAAAAAATAAATATAAAACATAGTAGAAATAGACTTTTGCCATGTAAAGAAGATAAATAAAGTAAATATAGTAGGCTTACTATTGTGAATGTATTTGAGAATACAATAATAAAACACTTGAAAAACTAAAATTCCTTACAAGTAGCATAATCAACTACTATTATAAATACATTATTTTAAACGTTTCTTCAGGTATTCATTAGTAGGCAATATTTTCGTTCATTAACTAAGTAAATTTAAATTAGATAGTGAACATACCTGAAACATAAATAGTCCTTATAAAAAGAACAAGTTTATCGTGGTTAAGGAGAAAATCTTAAGATATGATATCTATAAATAATATTAAATGAAATAACACTGACTGATCACAAATTCTCAAAAACCACTAGACTTGGATCGTGATACTTGGCATAACACTTTTTTTATAGGCTATATATACATACTAAAAAAAGGATTTTTAAGGTGCAATTTGACATAATTAGGTTATTTTTAACTCTTACACACTACCTTGACATAACATTGTAATGTAAAATGTAGGCATGTAATAAGAAGAAAACTAAGAAAATTACACAAGCGAGTAATTTTGGTAAAATTGGTAAGTGAGTAAAAATTGGTCGGTAGCGTAGTTGGTTCAATGTCAGCTTCATGTGCTAAAGGTTCTCAGTTCGATCCCAATCAGAGTAAATACATTTTGAGAAGGATCAGCTGATAATCACCGGCTGTTCATTTGTCATTGGGCTATTAATTTAATGACACTTTCTAAGGATTAGTCGGCTTAGTCTGTAACAATGACTACAATTCGCTCATCTACACTCATCACAAATCATTCGAAATCCATATTCGCCCATATCTTGACGATCGGCGTCTTATGAATAAATAAATAAATGAGGTGACACGAGCGCAATAAGTAGTGGTGTTGTACACACTACGCATGCATTGGTATTGCCCTAGTTTCAGAATAAATTTTAAGTTTAGAATTATTACTACTATTTTATTATAAATGTATCAAAGAGTGTTTAAAAGGAACATGAATATACTGTTTCCGTTGAAAATAGACAGAAATAATATGGGGGCATGCCGCTTGACATTCCTAAGAACACAACGCACCCCTGATCACTTGTTCATTACTTCCTGCAATCTTTTCGCCTGTAAGTGTTTGGTCAATTTCGGAATAGAAATTGGTTTGGGTTAAGTTGTTTTATCGTTTGTGTCGTTTACCTAGAATTGTAATGGAGAGAAAGACTATAACAGTTTGCAGTTACAGGAAGTGTGAAAATTCATACAAAAAGAAGAAGCAACTGCGGATGTTTAGGTTCCCAAAACACCTATCCACATGAGTGGGTGAAGAATTATGGGTAAGCGAAATAAATTTTATAAATAATAAATACAGATAATTTAGGCTTTCATTATGTTTCCCCAAGCAACTTGTGCCTTATGTTAATACAAACTCGCTTTGCTCGTTGGGGGCTTCGCCCCCAAACCCCCTTGGGGTTCAAGCCAATTCTTTGAATATAAAGAGTTCACTTCTGATAATATTTTCCGTTAAAATGTTATTTATTTAACAGGACAAATGTTTATTTTTAAAAATCATGGTTTCTATACATTGTATACAAAATGTATTTTAAAAAAAATCATGGTGTTTAAACGGAAAAAGTGATCGTGCATTATTAATAAAAAAAAGGCATACGAGAAAAAGTGATTTTAAAAGGTAAGCTGTTAAAAAACTAAAGTTATTAATTGATTTCAGTTGCCTGTTAGTTAACATATCGTCTTCAACTGAAGCATGGTCCATCCAGTCTCGATATGGGGAGTGCCGGGCAAACGTAAGAGACCCATTTAAAAAATATTTAAACCCAAAAATATTTTTTAAAAATTTCT
>JAQJVL010006738.1:0-27372 GCA_035578905.1 Stictocephala bisonia | reverse complement strand
CCTAGGGTGTCCTTGTTAGATAGTAGTCAAGGTTCAATTGTTGTGTAGGGAAGAGAACTGAGTTTCAGGCTTGTCAGTTTGCTGAAAATCAAACCAACACTATGTGGTTCGGATTCCACGTAAAGCTGTATGTCCCTTAGTTTCCCTAGCTGCTGTACTATTAATAAATAGCTCTGTCTAGGGAACATGTCAACCTTAGTTAGTAACAATGACTAAACTCGTTCATCTACACTCATTCGCCCATATCTTCAAGATCAGCATCTTAATAGTGAATAAACCTTTTGAAATCGTTTTAACATTTGCCTATTGGAGCTTCTACAACAATAAATTTTAAAATAAGAAGTTTTAGAAAATAATTAATTGAGATTAAAATTTATTTAACTTGTTATTGACAAATAAGAATTTAAGTTAGTTAAGGAACAATTGGACAGTGCATGAAACTAGGATGTACATTTTATGGTATTAGGAAAAATTAATGTATTTAATGACTATGTGTAGTTTCAAAATTATTTAAAAAGGGTTGTAAAAGGAGTTGTATTAGTGTTTGTTATTTCTGCTGTTATGGTAAAGGATGTGTGTTCTCACCTTTTGTGTTCATGTAAATTATGTAAAAACTGCCTATTTTGCATTTTTTCAATATGTTCTTATATATGGGTTGGTTGTGTGGGGGAATGCTAGTAAGATTAATGACATATTAATTCTCCAGAAGAAAGCCACAGGAGTGATTTCTAAGTCACATAAGTTGGAACAATGTAAACCCCTCTTTAAAAATCTTAAAATTCAAACTATTATAAATTTGTACATTTACGATTCTATTAATTACATTTTTCAAAATCCACATCTACTAACACATAACAAAGACATTCATTCACATTATACAAGAAATAGAAGCACTGCTATTTTAAAATTCAACAGATTAAATAAAACTCTAAATAGTCATTTGGTTATTCCCATCAAGATAATATAACCATTTAATACATTTAATTTCTAAATATGACCAAAAATCGTTCTTGAAGAAACTCTATGGCTGGCTTCTGGAGAATCCTTTTTATTTACTAAATGATTTTTTTTGTACAAATTCTATACTGTTTGTGTTTTTTTTTTTAATTTTAATTTAGAAACAGTACATACATATCACTGTATTGTAATATTTTATTGTTTACTTTAGACTAGACTTGGCTACTGTAATGAGCTACAACAAGACTTTGTCCATGAATTGTATGATTTTTATGACAATAAAATGAATTTGATTTGATGTATTACAACAGTTTGTCATGTATTGTGGTTGACGTATTTGTTTACCATTTATTTGCAGATGTAGCTGTTTTTCAGAGTTTTATGTAGCTTTTCTAAAAAGTAGAAAACTTCTAGGATAAGGAAGTAAACTGAGTGAATAGGACTAGGTATGAGAACATCGGAAAACAGAGGAAGTGAGAAGATTTTGTTTCAAGCAGACCCAATGACTCTGACTACAAACTGTTCTAAAATACAATAATTATTAAACTACTGTAAAGAATTACAATTACAACTAGTAGATTCATTTTTATTTTAACTCCAGTTCTATCTGTATAATTGTTGCTGAGTGAAAGATGTCATCTACAACTGGCCTAAAGAAAATATTGCTAAACCATAATACAATTCCAGGAAATTCACCACCAATACAGCAACTGACAAAAAATTAAAGAGTTCGAGTTGTGGTGTGATGTAGGCCAATGAACGAAAAAGAAAAGTCAAAAGGACATTTAAATGTTGTTAAAATATATCCAAACAGTGGAGTAGTAAAATATATGATCCAAAATGTGACAAACTAAATCCGTGCAAAATGTTCACCTTCGATGCTGTCTTTGATTGGAACTCTAATCAACTAAATATATATGATGAAACAGTGCGCCCACTTGTCAGTGCTGTTCTCAATGGATTCAATGCCACTATTTTGGCATATGGTCAAACCAGAACGGGAAAAACGTATACCATGGAAGGGGATAAGACTAATGATAGTATCAAAGGGATCATTCCAAAAACATTTGATCAGATATTTGAACATATTTCCATATCTCAAAATGTACAATATTTGGTGAGGGCTTTTTATTTGGAGATTTATCAGGACAAAATAAGGGACTTGTTGGATAACAAACCGAAAAAGAAACATGAGCTTAGAGAAAATAAAAAAATGGGTGTTTATGTCAAAGATGTTCAGTCCTTTGTGTGTG
Source organism: Stictocephala bisonia (assembly GCA_035578905.1). Lineage (NCBI taxonomy): Eukaryota > Metazoa > Arthropoda > Insecta > Hemiptera > Membracidae > Stictocephala > Stictocephala bisonia. The sequence continues at coordinate 25,162 of JAQJVL010006738.1, read as the reverse complement.
AAAGTGTGAAACAATTCACACACAAAGGAAACAAATGAGAAGATAATGGCAGTGGGAAACCAAAACAGGACTGTAGGCTCTACTGAAATGAATGAAAAAAGCTCTCGAGCTCACGCAATATTCATGATCACCGTGGAAATGAGTGACACTGCAGGACCTCTATAGAATCACATTCGAGTTAGAAGTTGAATTTGGTTGATTTAGCTGGAAGTGAGCGACAAAACAAAACCAAATCAGAAGGTACGAGATGGAGAGAAGCAACTAAAATAAATGTATCTCTCACAGAACTGGGCAATGTGGTATTTGCTCTTGTAGATGGGAAAGGTCAACATATTCCATATGGGGATTCCAAACTGACACGTCTGTTGAAAGATTCTCTTGGGGGTAATTCAAAGACACTTATGATAGTCAATATTGGACCTGCGGATTACAATTTGATGAAAGTTTGGACTCACTGTGATATGCATCCAGAGCAAAGAACATTAAGAATGAGCCTCGTATTAATGAAGATCCTACTGATGCAATTTTGAAGAAATAGCGAGAAGAAATAAAGAAATTGAAATCCCAATTAGCAGAGCGAGCAGCATCACAAAAAGAACAAAAGCCTAAAAGTGAGAAAAAAAAAAAACTGAGAAGAAAATGTATGACTTTGTGATATCAAATGCTTCGTCACATTTATCAGACATAACTAATAATGAAGATTGTATCTCAACTGAGGAGAATCCTTATAAGAAACAAATGATGAAACATATACAGTCAATGGAGAGTAAGCTCCTTCAAGGATCCACCAAAATACATGACCATATCAATGAGCAACAGAAATCACTTGAAGCACAAGCAAAAGAGATCAGAGAAAGAAAGGGAAGGGAACAAGAAATACATAAAATGCTTCAGATGTAAGAGGAAACAGCAGAAGAAAGAAAAGGGGAGTAAACAAATCTTCAACAAGAAGTGGAAATGAAATCAAAGAAGCTACAAAAAATGTACTGCAAACTGAATCACCTTCAGCAAGAAATAGATTAGAAGGATTAGATTAGATTAGAAGAAGGAAGAAGGATTAGATACATGGAAAATAATGCCAGAATCAGAAATAGCACAGGTTTTAGCAAAGCCTAAACCTGTTGAACACACGCAGAGAGCTGTGACACTGAACCATACATGTGCTTTAAGAAAGATTAATTGTCTCTACCACTTCTATCCTACAAGATCCAACTTTGAGAAAACATTTGGGTTAGAACATTATTTATTACATAACAAAATAACCCACATTATTACATAACCCACTTTATTACATAACAAATTATGTAAAAAGTATAAATCTGACACCACGATTAATTAATTTTAACGATTAATTAATAGTAAATAAGACAATCTAAATTAAATAAACAGTTTTGAAAGTCTAGAAAAACATTGTACAGTAGAACCTCTTTAAGCTGAACATCCACTAATTCAAACGCATTCTACGAAAAAGAAAAACGTGCATGTACATATCTGTAACAGGAAAATCCAATTTTAATCATCCAAACATTGAAGTATTCAATGATTCCCGCACCACCAATTCCAGTAAACCACTTCTGGCATTTATAGGTTAAATAAGTTAGTGTAATATTGCAAATGGTAACTAAATTAACAATATTGTCGTTCAGATATAGCCTAGAAGCGCAGGTTTGAAACCGACATAAATCATTTCAGATGTGGCTGGATATTTTTCTAAGCCAGCTGTAGTTGTAGAATGCCAGCGATTAAAGTAAGAAACCCCATTGTTTCAAGAACTTAACATGCCTTCCTGTGAATTACAGGGCGCAAAGTATGTATGTCATTATATGTACATTGTTGAATAAATACAATCTTTTACACTGTAAAGCGTTTCTCTCTTTTCATTAAACCTTAAGTATGATCTGTTTTAGCCTTATTTTTACTTTTTATATGAAAATAACATGTTCTGTAATCCGAACAGTTTGATAATCTGAACCCCCCCGATTTTATTAGTTCGGATTAGAGGTTCTACTGTATTATGAAAGTCAATAACTAACTGTAAACTTACTTTAAGGCATATTCCAAATTTTCTGTAAGTTGTGGTTTAAGAGTCTTCCATTTTAAGTATAAAGCTTGCAGTTTTTCTTGGCAATTTTGTTTCCTGTTACTTTTGGCCAGTAAAGATGCTTTCAATTCCGTTAAATGTTCTTGAGAAGCACTAGTGTTCTTCTCAGCTACAGAGGCTGCTTGATTAAACTCTCTAGGAAAATACATTAGTATTTTTTTTAACTATACACATTTTAAGTACTAAACATTTTATTTTTAACCAAAAACTTAAAATTAAAACTTAACACTTTCTACATAGAATTTAACAGCTGTATAATTGATCAAGATCAATAAAATTGAATTAGAAAATTATTTGTTGATATTGAAAAGCACATTTTCTTAGCATGTAGTTAACAAAATATGGGACATGCTAAAAAAATCACAAGAATGCATATTTATAAAAACTCAGTTTTTTTAGCTTAGTGCATTATCATTATCTTATTACATTTCAAATATCGAAATAGAGCTCCATAAACAATGTAACTAGAAATGTAAATCCAAGTAACAGATCCATCAGATTAAGTACTAGAAAACTACTCAATCATTCTTGTGAGGAACATTGGAAGAGAATGGCACATTAAAGGCTCAGTTGTAATCTATGTCAGGCAAAATGTTGAAAGTTTATCAAGCTTAGAAAATAGTCTCAGCAAAGAACTTATATCTGCTTCCGATAAATTATCAAAAAAGAAAACAGTAATCTTTTTAATTAACATCAATATACCTGAAAACAATCTGAACATTACTCTGGAATCTCTAAAAACATTCCTGATGAAATACCAAGCTACAACAATACTGTTATTATAGTTGGAAGAATTATTAATAAGGACAGCTCATAAAAGGACACTGGGTAAAGGGAACTTCTTGCTACATTCAACATCAAGAGACTTTCACTACCAGGTAAGAGAATTGCAACCCCATAAACTTGGCCTGCACAAATAAAAAGATCTCTACACCAAGTAATTTATGCAATGAGCAAATTCAAATTTTAAAACACCTACTTGGCACAGGATCATAAGGAGATTTATAAAACTGTGAACAACAACTTAATAAACACAGTGTCAGAGAACATAAATGTGGCATGCTCTCTGAAAAACATAAAGAAAAGCCTGCCTATTGACTCAGTGTCAAAACTAAAAAAAAAAACTTCTTAAAACTCAAAAACTTTCAAGTTACATGAGACGAACAAAAACAAAGCTGATGCCACTTGTGATCAGAAATGATACAATCTTCATCTTAAGCTAACAAGGAAAGCACAGAATAGTGACTTCATAAATAAGACCGAAAATAAGTCAAAAGCCATATGGAAAGTAATAAACTCAGAGAATTAAGTTAAACATAAAGGATGAATCTTTTCAGACAAGACAACCAATTCACAACTGAGCCTCATAAATTTGCTGAAGAACTCTGAAATACTATTTTGTCAATGCAGCAACTAAACAACTGTGAAACAACTGCAACCAATAGACAAACAAGACATCATATTGCACTGCTGAGGATCTGATTCTCTGGCTCACAACTCTATCTGAAGGTAGTAAAATTATTCAAACACTGAAATCAAATAATTGAAGTTGTTTTGATGAGATTTCATCCGAAGTATAAAACCGTGTGAAAAAATTTAGTAAATAATTATATAGAAATAATATTGGTTAAGTTACCTTTTTTTTTTTTTTTCCCGTCAACAGTTCTTCTTTCATAATAAAACAAAATGAATAAATAATTATATGTTAGTATAATGAACATGTCTGTTGCTCAGAGAAAATTGTCAAACAATCTCAAAATAGCCAAAGTATATCTAAAGTTCAAACAGAGAGGCTCAACTCAATCAAAAACTACAGGCCACTTTAATGTCTACAATTTTTTTCTAAAGCAACATGGATTCACAGAAAATAGAGCAACAAACAGTGCCACCATCAGCATAACGGAACAAATCATAAAAGTCCTTTAAAATGTGACACTGTTACCACAATCTCAAGAATAAGAAACATTTTATTGTTATTTCCATTACAGGCTGGACAAAGTCAATACAAATTAAGATTTAATGTGCAGTGAATCTTATTAGATTACAGTGAATAATTTTATTGCAATGAACATGATTTAATGCTGATAAAACTCTCCCCTCGAAGAGTGTTAGGTCCCGTCGGATGGTCAGTGAAGGTGTCCACGTCACACGTAGAGACTGGAAGTGGTTCTCGTCGACCTTCTGCTCCTGGTGCGTCTGTCCCAGCTACCCTCTTAGCTCTTCGCCCTTGATATTAGGCTAGGCTGAATCCTCCTGACTGCCCTCTTCTTTCTTCACCCTTGATAGCATGCGTAGGCTGATTCCTCTTCTGTTGCTGTAGGGTTGTTGGCTCAAAGTTGAACCCTGAAGCTGGTGGTCAGGTCAGGTTGCCTGGTTCATTCCCTTTGACATCATGTCTTCTATGTTCGAATCATACTGGCAGTATATTAGACCTCCTTTATACTTGGAGTGCCCTTTGAATACCCCAACCTTTCTTCTGTTGTTCCCCAGACTTCATTAACTCTCTCCAAGTTCCCTAAATCCTCCTTTGATACTCGTTCCCTTTCCAAAATCATCCCTTTCACACAAGGTAATGCCTACCAATCTTTCCATATCCAATCAGACTACATAATCACCACGCCCCCATACTTCATTCATCCATCAAGCTCCCCACTGCTTGATCCAGTGTCAGCGAAAATCTTAATTGCCACCTTTTGGTGAGTAATCAATATATTTTCTAAACCATCATTCCGACAGTTGCTGGACTCTATAAACCAATCCTCAACCGTTCACTCTCATATTTCCTGACTCAGTTCCTGTCTCCTGTAGCTTGCATTGTTTCCTTTATTTCCCAGAACACATATTCTGACATCTAATTCTTTTTTGTTAAATGCTAAAATACATTACAGCGTGTAAAGGTTAATTATTTAATTAGATTCTATATAAAAAACGTTCATAAATCATTTACCTAAGCTGATCAATCAGTTTCAAAAGATCATTCAACAGCACAATTCTCTCCTCTTGCTCCTTCAACATCTTCTCCTGCAATTCTTTGGCTTCCATTTTCTTTTCAACCAAATCACGCTTTTGGTCTCGATGTTCACTGATTTCATCATGTTTCTGACGTATATTGTCCAATTCAAAAAGTACTGCTGAAGGTGAATCGACAATTTGGTTAGATAAATCTTTTATCTTGCTATTTAGCTAAAAAAGAAATGAAAAGAGGATTAGTTCTTTTTATTATTTACAAACAAAATAATTTTAACTATGACAGAAATATTTTTAAAAATTAAGTAAGTTAGTAAAGTAAATACTTATTTTAATGCTAAAAGAATTTAAAACATCAAAACTTTTAAGATAATTATGTAGATTATATACAGAAACTTCAAACTATCTAAGTTGCTATTAGTAGAAAGGGCTGTGTGAAAAGCAGAAATGTGACTTAGCTATTGTATTAGAGGAATACAGCAACTCACATGAACTCCAATATCAGCCAGAATGATTCATAAATTTAATGTGAAGTCAAAATTAATTGTGGTATGGTAGCAATATCAATATTGACTATTACCAGATTGTAAGCCCCAAGTAAAGTTTGTTTCACTTAATTCACAACGGAGCTTTTTAATTTGTAGAATTCAGCATTTATGATACATTTGTTTATACTGTGGACTTGCAACTATTCAGATTGTGACCATCCAGAATCTGTCCTATGCAAATTAGATTAAAATAAAGTTAGCTTATTTCTTCAGTGGTAAGATCAGGTAGGTTTGCACTACTATATACATGACATAAGAGTATTGCGGTACACATGTACTACAAATGAAGCCGCATTCAGTTCCTAATCCCTTTATTGTATATAACAATGCATTTCATGCCCCTTCTGTATTTACAGAATGTAACACTAGGTACAATGTTTCCGGCATAATTTTATCTGTATCATGAGTTTTTGAGGAGACTAAACGTTCCAATTATGGAATTCAATAATAACTCGGTGAAAGTGACTTCAGGTACATTTCTTGAGGATATTAACTCCAAGTCACCTAAAGTCCACATAGACATCTCGGAGGACGAAGAAGAAGAAGTTACTAGTATCCCACTTTCTACACGGCAAAAAAACGTGTCCCCAAGGAATTCTGTAGACCCAAGCTAGATAGAAATAATTTTTGTTTAGTATGCAAGAACCATCATAATTTTAAACTAACTATTAACAAAAACGATCAAATAAAAATCTCTTCAAATTGGCCAATCTGCAAAAGAGCTAAATTTGATACAAACTTTATGTGGCTAATGCATTTAAATATTCAAGGTGTAATAAATAAGAAAAATGATTTAGAACTTATGTTAGAAGATTCAAATATTAATATTGTTTGTTTAAATGAGCATTGGCTTGATAAGGAAAATATAAGAGTTTTAAATAGCATACCCAACTATAATTTAGCTCATTTCTACTGTAGAGAGGGGAGTGATCATGGTGGTTCTTGTATTTTGTTAAAAAGTAATTTAGAATATAAGATCAGAGAAGATGTATGTATTCTTAACAAAGACCTAATATTTGAAATATCCTGCGTGGAAGTTGTTAGCTTAAATATAATTGTAATTTCTATTTATAGAGTGCCTAATAGAACTAATTTTACATTTTTCATTAATAACTTGGAATCATTGCTAAAGCTCTTAAAAAAAACTAACTGTGTAAAAAATATTTATATTGCATCAGATTTCAATGTGGACATACTGGAAAACTGTAGCCAACCACAACACAAATTAGAATTTTTATCCTTATTAGAATCATATGGATATGAAACTAATTTTTCATCTCCAACAAGAATCACTAACACAAGTATGTCATGCATTGACAATATTCTGACATTCAAATTTAAATCACAATGTAAAAAGTCAGTCATGAACTTAGAGTTAGGTTTATCTGACCACAGGGCAATTTTTATAGATATTTCTAATGGTAATCAATTGAGTGAAAAAAATAAAACTGTAAAAAATAAAAGGCGAATATTTTCTAATAGAAACATTTCTTTATTTATAAAAAAAAATAAAAGAAGCTCAGTGAAATACTTCTTTAGCATCATCATTACAGGAGAATGTTTCAAACTTTTTTGGTCAGTTTCAAAATATTTTTGAGGAATCATTTCCATTAAAATTATTTAGTAATAGATCTAGTCGTAATAAGCATAAAAAAACATGAGTTACAGAAGGGATTAAAGTATCAAGTATGAAAAAGAGAGCTTAGCAAACTTGCTAAACAATCTAACAATTCTGAGTTTATTGAATATGTTAAAAGGTATAAGAGAATTTTTAGATCTGTTTGTAATAGAGCAAAATTGATGAATAACGCTAATTTTATAAAAGAATCTGATGACAAAAGTAAGGCTGCTTGTTGTGTTGTTAAAGATGAGCTAGGCTGTAAGAAACCTAATCATAACTTTCCTGATATTGTAGTAGATGATGAAACTATAACCGATCCTAGTTGTATAACTGAATTTTTTAATAACAAGTTTTCAGACACTGCTATACAAACAAGAGTTCGCCCGTGTGAAAGTGAAGCACTTAGATTAACATTGAATGTTAATAAAAAACATTCTTTAAATTTTAATTTCCAAACTGTTAGAGGCAGAGGCATCCCAGAAGGCGAGCCGCACTACTACTCATTTCACCTACCTTTTGTGTACTAACGTGCCTACAAACATTGAATTCCCGGAAACTGAGGGGTGGTATTTACGGTGTTGTTTCATAGAATCCTTTTTCTCATTATAGATTTATTTATTTGGGCGGTCTCTCTCTTTCCGTACGGTCAAGTATTTGTCAGTTTATTAATACCGTTAGTTGTTAAAGTTAACTGTAATTTTTATTGATTAGTGCAATTATGTTGACTGTTGAATACATTGAGTTAATTAATGATTACTAGTATTAAGTTTCTATTGAGTATATAGTACTGGATTTATTATTAACGATTATTAGATATTATCATTACTAAGTTAGGTGGTAAAGGAACTGTTTTACACAGTCAAGGTAAGGAAATAGTTTTCAATATATATAATTATTTTTGTAATATTCAAGAAGGAAATACATTAAAGTCAGTAATAATAGATAAAGTTGTTGAAGCCACTAAAGTTTTCAGGCGATCAGTAGAAAGAATTCTGAAAGAAAGTTCTTCCGATGTAAAAATTACTCCACTAGCATTTTTTACGCCTAAAAAATTGTGAACAGGAAAAAGCCAATGTGTGATCTAGATTCGTTCTATTTGGAAGTCTTGAGGCGTCTGATAAATAACCATCACATAACGCATAAATCATGTGTAACTGTAAAAAAAATTATTGAAATTGAATATTCAAATATTAGTTTTAAGGGAAGCGCAAGGTCTCTACGGCAAATTATGCATAAAATGGGATTTAAATGGAAGACAACTGAATTTATTAGTAGGCCTAGTTTAAGTAATTGTGTTTATAAAATAACAGTGGAATATTAAATTATATAACTGTGTAAACAGTTATCATGCTAACATATCAAAAAAACATAAAAATACTTCATAATATTTTACAGTCAGCCGTTTTTGTTCCTGATTTTTAAAAAAATTTAAAACGTAAGATAAGTATTTTTCAAACGATTTCACATGAATCATTTCAAATAATTGGCTATTTACGTAATATTAGCTTTAGTAAGTAAGCAAATCAAGACCTGAGGTATTTATGGTTCCTGAGATTTTTTTTAATACAAATTACTGTACTAACATACAGAGACACGGTTAAGGAAACAAGATAGACCATACTGTTTAATAACAAGTTTTGTTTATTTTCATGTCTTGAACAAAATCCCAATGTTTGGCTACAGAATTTCCAAACTTCCTGTATATGTATACTGCACTGTGCGTGGCTAATGTTTTTAGGACAGTCTTTTGACCGAGCGAACGCAAAAGGTTAGTAGTATTCCAGCCGGATTGTTCGCCTTTCAGGGTGCCTCTTGCTCTACTAATGATGAAGTCGTAAAAGCAATTAAATCACTTAAAAATAAAAAATCTGCAGGATGGGACGAAATACCGGTTCATCTAATAAAAATAGTTTCACTTGTTAGCTAGACCTTTATCAATTGTAATCAACCAGTCTTTTAAAAATAATATTTTTCCAGAAAATTTGAAATATGCTGAACTCAAACTTCTTTTTAAACAGGGTGAAAGGCAGAACCCAGATAACTATCGTCCAGTTTCCATTCTTACATAATTTTCTAAAGTTTTTGAAAAGTTAGCCTTCAATCAATTGTTAAATTTTTTAGAAAGGAATGCTATTTTGATTAATGAACAGTTTGGTTTTAGGAAAGGGCGCAGTACAATAAATGCCATCTCAGATTTTGTTAACGAAGTTTCATGGGCTTTGGACGGGTCACAGAGCACCGTAGGTTTGTTCTGTGACTTGTCCAAGGCTTTTGACTGTGTTGACCATGGTATTCTTGTTAAGAAACTATCTTTGTACAGCTTTTCAAAAGGCGCAGTCTTATGGATTAGATCATATCTGGAAAACTGTTTTCAAAGAACAGTAATTTTTAAAAATGATAAAAAATATAGATCTGAATGGAAAAGTGTTAAAGTCGGAGTGCCTCAAGGATCTATCCTGGGACGTCTCCTATTTTTAATATACGTAAATGACTTACCTAAAAACGTTTCCAAAAAACTAATACTTTACGGGGATGATACAACTGCCATAGTGAAAGCAAATTCTCCTGATGAACTAGAAATTAAAGTGAAACAGACTTTGGAGGAATTATCACAATGGTTTGAGGTTAATGGGCTAAAATTGAACAAAAGTAAAACTCAATTGGTTAATTTTCGCACAGTCAGGTCCCAACAAAAATGTATTAGTGAAATAAACTTTAAAGGGGAATTATTGCCACTGTCTAACAAGGCCAAGTTCTTAGGAATAGAATTGGATCTAAAATTAACATGGGACAAAGGTATTGAAATTATTGCAAAGAGGTTAAACTCTGCTAGGTTTCAGATGTTGGTTTTAAGGGACATCGTGGATTTGGAAACCAGACTGATTGTTTACTATGCATATTTCTTTTCAATTGCTCAATATGGAATTGAACTTTGGGGTATAGCTTCTCAGGCAGATAAGGTTTTTAAAATCCAAAAAAAGTTTTTATGAATAATGACATTTTCATCTTGCAGGTCATCCTGCAAGCCAATTTTTAAACAATTAAAGATATTGACTATTCCTAATTTATACATACTAAAAATTTTAATGATGGTTAAGACAAATTTGAGTAGTTTTTATGATGAACAAGTTGATCATGGATATAATACTAGATTTAAAAATAATTTGCAGTACCCTAACCATCATTTGAAGCTTATTGAAAAAACACCAAACTATATGGGAAAAAAGATCTTTAATAAACTCCCCCCTTAAATACAAGACTTTAATCAACACAAACTCTTTTAAAAGCAGTCTTACCAATTTCTTGCTGGAAAAAAATTATTATAGCATCAGCGAGTACTTATGCAGGGTGTCTACCAGTGGGCTGATAAAAAAATCGGGGACTTTTTGGTGACTTTTGGTGACCAATTTTCTGAAATTCGGTGACTTAACAAATTTTAGGTGGTTTCAACGTTCAGACATTTGATACGGACATATGATATATTTTGCTTCCTCTGCATGTAATTAAGTAAAATATTTACAAATATTTATTGAATAATAATAACATTCAGAAACAAAAAAACTTAAAAATGCATAGTATAAACAGTAAAATAAACTATGTATTGGAACTTTGCCTTAAAAATATGAGTTTTCAACTTCAGCATACTTTCTTAAATTAGAAAACCGAATCAGACACCAAATATTTAAACGAGATAAAACCAATAAATATCTAGGCTACTATTAAAATATTTTTAAATCCTTACCTTAGTCATCCTAAAATGTTTGTTCTTGAAAATGTATCATCATATATTTACATTAGTTAGTAAAAGGTTTAATTGTATAGAACAGTTTCATTATTTGTAACCCAAGTAGTTCATAAGATATTTACACAGATATTTTGACGATCACATCCTAAACATTATTTACACAGTTGTTTTGAAGTCACATCCTAAACATTATTTACACAGTTGTTTTGAAGTTCTCAGTAGGTTAACATATATATTAAAAATAAAATATCTAATCTAGTCTACAACTTTTTTTTTAAAGTTTGTAGCTTTTTTTCTATATTAATAAGCTCTTCATTTTTTTCTTCTTGTATTTTCTGTCTTTGTTTCTGAAGTTCTTTCATTTCCCTACATATCCTCTTTCTTTCATTTTCTTCTCTATCCTCTTCTTCCTTCTTTCTCTTTAGACTTTCCTTTCGTCTATACGATGCAGACTTGAATTCGTTCATCATCTGCTTAGTTATAACTAGAGATGATAAACCATCTAAAAAAAAATAAAAAGAAATATGTAGATCTCATTCTCCACCCTAGTTATCTTAAAAACTCACTTATTGCTCTTTATAGAACATGTTTAAATAAAAAATGTCCTTGAAAGTTGTAGTTATATTTTTTTAATGACAAATATGTCAGCCTATCTGGTGAAAAGCTTAAACATTCTTTAATCCATAATGTAAGTTTATGTCTCTTAAATATTTTCATTAGGATAACTTATAATGTTTTCATAGCTTTGGTGGTACAATCTAACATATTAATTTAACTTTTGTTAGTCTTTTAGGCGTATAAGCCTAATTAATCAAAAACTAACTAACATCTCTGATAAAACTTTGAAACATATTTTAATTCGACAAATATTTTGTTAAAATACTAGGCTTTAGAGCTTTCTACAGAAAAGTCACTTTATACAGCAGATTTGCCTAATTGGGTTAACCTCTTTCATACCATAAGCGATTAGCCTAATTTTACTTTTGTGTAAATATTTATTTGTACAAATGGTAAAAATTAACTTAAGTAATAAACTATTCATAAGAATGTGAATTTAAATTGAAAAGCTGAAAATTTGTGGGTCTTAGTTAATGTGAATTTAAATTGAAAAGTAAAAAATTTGTGGGTCTAATTTAAAAATGAATAGGTCTAACTTATCAAATATTAAATATATACTCAATTATAGTAAAACTTGCCTGGCAATGATCTGATGTGATCATGAAGTGACCTTTGTGCAACCAATGAATGTTCATGTAAATTCTCAACAAGAAAATTTTTGTTGAAAGAAAAACTTCTTTCTACAGCCGCATTCCCATGAAAGCAAATGAGAAGTCTTTGAATAAACTGAATAAGTTTATTGTTCACATGTTGATTGCAAGGCAAGGCAAGCAATGATGAAAAAAAAGTATCTAGCCTACTTTTTTTCCAATCAAACGATTCCAATTTTTCTTTTAAAGACGGATTTTCAGTGAATTTAAGATATTCCCTCATAATAACATCTCCTTCAGCAGATGAGATTTGGGAGTGAGTAATAAGCTCTTCAATTGCAACTCTAACTCTTGAGGTTCTCAAAGATTCACTGAGCATGATGGCTGGGTTTAGGCATGACGATCCGAGAACAAACTTTTTGTTGAGAGGGCTTTTTTCTAACAACTTTTGGTACATTTCCAAAATAAATTTTTTACAATCAAGCTTGAAAGTCTGGACATGAACTTCTTCAATATTTCTAAGAGCAGATCTTGCACCAAAGCCAATATCAATTTTATCCAGAGGTTGAAAATTTTCAAACTTGTCTAGATCTATTTGTTTTAATTTATAAGCTGTGGTGGCCGTTGCAATAACTTTATTTTTGATTATTTTACTGGCCAGGCCTCTCATTAGAGAAAGCACTTCCTGGTGTAAAAAAGGAAGCAGAGGATCGTTCTTTTGAAAATATGTCAAAAATACTTCTAACTCCTCTGCAATCATGGCTGAGAAATGAAGTTTAGCCTCCAGAGTTTTGTCATCATGCAAGAAAGACTTAACTATGTTAAAGTTTTCTGTTGCAGGGGGTTCAACAATGGTGTTACAATATTGCTTTAAAGAAGGAAGAATGTCTAAGCACCTTCTTATAACACTGGAGTTTTCTGTCCATCTCACTGCACAGAATTTTTTTGGAAAAACCTTAGACCCAGTCAACTGGCAGTATATAGACCTTCTGGAAGGGTAGTTTTTAAAAAGCCTATACAAAGCCCTCAAAAACTGGTTTAATTTCCAGCCAACTTTACTATGTGCAGTTTTGTAAGCATTGTTAATGATGTGCAGTGAACAAGTGCCAACATCTATAATCTCCATATTATTAACAAGGGACTCTTTCATGTGAGTTTTCAGGTCAAAAATAAGTTTAAGATTGACGTTAGGTCCGTCAGTAGACAGCTGAGTTAACTTATTCAGTGGCAAGTTGAATTACCCTAAAGTAGTAGTCAATTTATCCAACATATCAACAGCAGAAGATCTTTCTAAAAATGTTGAAGTCAGGTACCTTGTGCTAACCATGTTTTTTTCTGAACACCAATAATTTATCATAATGTCCATCTGCTGCTTTTGGCAAATGTCATTTAAGCTTTCATCAATAGAAAGTGCAAAAAACGGACTCCTTTTAGCTTCTGTTGCTACAATATTAGAAAAATAGGGACCTAGCCCATAAGTGACACTATAGGCTATCTTATCTTTGTGCATCTGAAATTTTTGAGCTATTGCACTGTCAGGGAACATGATAGGAAATAATACACTTGCCGCTTCACCAGAACGTGAAGAAGTGTTTGTCAAAGTACACTGACATGCCCATAAAATTTCAGCTTTAGTGACACTGTCAGACACAAGAAAACTAGTCAGGACTGGAGTAGGGCTATTTTTTTTTTCAGCCAAAGACGAAAAATCTGATTGTTGGCTAACCTCGATTAATGAAGTTTTTGAAGTAGAAGGCAGTGTTAAAATTGCTTTTACTTCCTTGCTGGCTTAAGGAACTATCTACAGTACTACTGGCTGCAGTACTGGAACTACAAATGTTAGGCCTAAAGGCATGAAGAGTCATTTGTTTGCCGCTTTTAAGGTTTTTTTCTAATTCGGCATGTTTTTTTCCTAATTTGTGTGACTTAAGACTATTAACACCTGAATGAGAGACATCAAAATGTCTTTTGCATAAACAGCAAAATGCTGTGTATAAGTCTTTACCTGGTCTCAACCACATTTTAAAATTGTCGTCTTCAGACCACGTTTCTTGGAATCGGCACTTGCCCGGCATGTTGTCTCTGTCAACTGAAAAACTAGTAGGCCTATAACTATTACTACACTAACTTATTAAAAAGAAACTAAAATAACTTTCACTGATATTTCACACTATGTCTGAACAAACTGTACACTAAAATATTTCTAAAGAGTTTACTTTCACGACACTTTAGAAAATGAATTAAAAATCACTGCGACTAACTTGCTTTATTCAATCTATAGTCGGTCACGATTCACTAGTTGAATGCCGGTATGGTCTGAGAGGTTGAAACTCTCACGAAAGGAACCAACTTGGAACAAGGAAAAGAATGGCAAACAAAACAAACTCACGAAAACAGGTGTTTGAAAGTACGGCGCATAGCGAATAGTAGAACACATTTCCGAGTCTCTGCGCATGCGCTCGTGACGAAATTACGTTGCCAAGACAACAGCCAATCGCGTCGAACTTTCTTATGCATTTCTCCATTCCATCTAAAAACATTCCTATTTCTTCCATGTGCACTGCCTTCCTTATGTTTTCTGTGTTCTACTCTACACAGTATTACGCTCAACGTATACACGCATCGATGTATCACTGTTGACGTTGACGAACGATCAACTGAATCAAAACGCTTGACGTAAATGAAAAACCATCATTGAGTGAAAAAAAATCAAAATAATAATAGAAAAAGTTGTCCATATTTCGGTGACCTACGATTAAAAATTCGTGACTTTTGGTGACTTCCGTGACCCTTCATACAAATACGGGACTTTTCGGGGACTTCCGTGACTTCCGTGACCGGTAGACACCCTGTTATGTGATAGCGACATGTAAGCTATATTTTATAAATTAAATATAGTTTAATATTACATAGTGGCCATGTTGTGTAGAGGATATATAGTGGTCTCATATGTTACTTACATTAGACAATAATAGAACAATCTCCTCTAGGTTTTATTATGTTATGTAAGTTATTACATTATGAATTTTGACAATGTCACCTGTTTTTTAGCTGTGCTATTCATGTAAAACGTTCATGCAACAATAAAGAAAAAAAAAAAAAAAAAACTTTTAACCAGTAGTCAAGAGTCAGTGACGCCGCTGAATTTAACAGTTTGATCCTGCTGAATCTCCAAAAAAGATTGTTTCAGAATTAATAGTGCGAATCAGCACTATGATTGTAAAATTTACACGAGTCTTTATTAATCCTGTATTAGTTAGAAGTATTGTAAATAGGAGGGAGACAAAGGTAGTTGGACATTTGCCATCATTACGTGAAAATTACCAATCACGACGTTTCGATTTGGTAAAACCCAAACCTTTTTCAAGTTTGGGTTTTACCAAATCGAAACCTTTTTCAAGTTTGGGTTTTACCAAATCGAAACATCGTGATTGGTAATTTTCACGTAATGATGGCAAATGTCCAACTACCTTTGTCTCCCTCATATGATACTCCATCATTAACAAATTTCAAAAACAATATTGTAAATAGCATAGCCTAAATTATAGCATTAAGTTATCAACTTCATTTGAAGAATGGCTTTAATATCAAGATTCTAATTATAATGTAAGTTAATTGTAAAAATACAGATAGTGTCTATTAAACATAACGTAGATATCATCAAAGTCTAAAAGGTCATTAAACTCGCATGTACTACTTATCCTTTAACTATATACAGAATTAATGCTATATGGATCGGTTCACCACCAAATTGATCTGGATAGTCACAAATACACTGTAGTTAAATTTCAAACTACAGGACAGATATATCAGTAAACAAATTTCAGTATACAATAAATTGCTTTGTAAAACTGGACAAAACCTTTATAAGTTCTGATATACAAAATACCCCAAATTGGACAATTAGTATAATGAAACTTGTTTAAATATATAGTACCGGGAGACCGAGCTTCGCTCAGTTGAATTTTGCATACTGAAGAGGTAGTATCTATATCTCCCAGAGGATTGTTATTTTGTTCTACCATGTAGGTTATTAATAAATTGTCGTTTCGGAGGTCTTCCACATTTATCTTTGGCCCTTTTATGTAACTCGGCTTGCGGCCTCGTGGGAGAGCTCGGCCTACAGCCTCACCAAGACGATCTGCTACAGGCCTCTTTTTAAACTCGTCCTACGACCTTACGGGGGAAAGTTCAGCCTGCCGCCTCACCAAGGAGAATGCTACACAAGGAAATGGAGCCTCACAAATTGCTACAGTGGATCACATTTGTGGACCTCTGCATATCTTGTGAGGAAGATCGGCCTACAGCCTCGCCAAGATTCTTAAGCAGTATGACCATGATTTTTGGTTTTTGGGGCAGTGGAGCATAATTATATTTACTTTATGATTTTTTTACAAGCTAAATACCCGTGCTTCGCTGAAAGAAACGCCAAACAGAAGGGGTTAAAGAAAATACCTGGAAATTTTACTAATCAAGGAAAATCATCGTTTGTAAACTTATTTACAGTAGGTCACGGTACCTAGAAAAGAAGTCGGTAGGTATCATGTGCTTCTCCCATGACGGCACAGTGCTTAAGGAACACAAAAATACTATTCTAATTCCTGTATTTACAATTCCCGTAATTACAGTTCCAGCTGATAAGTGGTAAATAACTTGCTTACTATTTAGCTGAATGCTTTAATGCTATTGGTAGATTTAGTTACCAACATTTAATTGAATAAACAAATCACCTGATTTTGCCCAGGTGACGTCACAGTCTACCGGACAGCCTCGTTGTTATACATGGGAAGTCTAGGAGCCTCTAGGGCAGAAATCTAAATTTGCCCAGGATTGAGATCAACGCCAATCAATTTTTCATGGTCGAAAACCCCAAGAAAAATTAAAAATCCTTGAACCAAAAAAAGTTCATCCATATGTGGCTTGTTTTAGATAATAATAATTATAAACGTATACACATACCAGCCACAAGCTGTCACTTTTTCTACGTTTATGAACTGTTACAGTCTTTATTCAAATCAAATAACTTTATTCTTACAACACGTTGAGTTTAAACGTTCAAACTTTAGTAAAGCGGTTCTCAATCATTTTTCATTTTGATACCTCTCATCAATTTAAAAAATAAATTGTACCCTTTAACTATATTTAAATAACTAGAAAAGTTTGAGTCACTAGAATCTGGGTAGATTTACTAGAAATTATAATGCTGGGTGAACTAAAATAAAAAAAGACTTAATGATGGTATGAGTCAAGTACTAATAAATGGTTAAATACGGCATCCTTTTAACACATTGTGTGCAGGTCACACGCACGCGGGTGATAGCAGTGCTTGCGCGCACAGCGGATCGGTTGCCGGCGGTGGACAAATCAATACTGGCTTGTAGGCTTCAGTGTCGCCTAGCCCTTTGGCTTAGAAGGGTCGGATTTGCGCCGCATTATAGCCTGTTTCTCGCTCACGATTCCTTGTTCTTCGTTCGTGGATCGCGCCATTTTGAGCCAGTTGGTGGGGGTTAGCGTGCCTGCGCGCGCAGCGGATCTGTTGCCGGCGGTTGACGGAGCAATGCTGGTTTGTGGAATTCAATGTGGTCTAGCCACTTGCCTTATAACGGTCGGATTTGCACTGTTCTAATTGCGATTCTAACGGCAGGCGTCTCGCGGCGCGCATGGGTTTCATTGCGATGTGCAGCTCGGTCACCGGCGGACGATCACTTCGGAAGCCCTGATCTACCAGAATTGAGGCCATAAACTGGATTTGGTGTATCAACCTTGTTTCCTGACTATATAAGGTATTGTTTTGGTACAAAATATTATTTTAGTATCTGACATGTTTTTAACTTATTTTTTTCAGCATCGAATGTGTTAAACATTAAATTCACAAATCGTGTACTACCTTTGATTTTGAAGTACCCCCTAAAAACTGTCAAGAGGTAAACGTACCACAGTTTGTGAACCGCTGCTGTAGTACAAATGTATGAAGTTAGTTTTTTTCACTTTAACTTATAACTATTCTAAAATAATATTAACTTAATTATTCTGTTCAACTAAAACTTACTCCAAGATGCTCTTGATGCAACCTTCTTGTCCTCAAAAATTCTAGCAACAGAACAATTTGCTATTCTAACAGAAATTCTGTAATTTATTTTCTTGAGTGCACAACAAGAAGACAATTTCTGGATCAACAACTTTTGCATAGGCATAGCTAAATACTAATGTAATTGGGAGAGGTATTTTTTCAAAGCTGCTGATCTGTGCTTCATATGCTGAAGCATCTATTATTGGCTGGTATTTCATATATACAAAATTGACGTACTAGTGTCTAGTGACTGTCCATCGTATTTTTCATTATAAAAATAATAACTTTACAAACATGGTGAGATCATGATTTCTCATTTCCTAAAAAGTTAACACACATGAACTACAACAGTCCCTTCCAGTCATAAATCTGAGAAATTGTTTTAATTCTGAAAAAAAACTTACGGAGAAGGAAGAAAGATTCAGAAAATCAAAGTCATGTTGACCTACCCCAGTTAGGCCAGAGACTTGAGTTTACCATGAGGATTACCAAGAGAAGCGTTAAGTTTTCTGAGGATTGCTTATTAATTTGTCTATGACTCTGTGCAAGATTGAGCATGTTTATGCATGTATTTGACAAAGTGTGCATGTTCAATTTATATAAAAAAGAAAAGCAAATAAATAATATTTTTTTTATTTTCACTAGGGCATACATTATTTTGACCAATTGTGGGGCTCCTGGGTTCTATCGTGGGCAATTTTTGGCTCCACAAGCAGAATGGTTTGCAGTGTTTATGAAAAATTTGATAACAAATTTTATAGTAAAATTTGTTATGAGCGTTAGGATAAAATGAGAAAATTAAAATCAGATTTTTTTACAAATAATAGTTTCTATTAATATTATTTACACTATAACATAATTTCATTAATGGTCAACAAGTATGTAGTATCACCCAACATAGAATTAACCAATGGAAGCTATGCTTAGTTTGAATTTATTTAATATTCTGTTGTTTCATTACTAAGCCTCAAAATTAAAGTGAAGAAACACATTCGTACTAGGCCTAGTGCAATATTATCACGTTATCACCATTACTGTATAGGTGAATGTTAACCAATATTAACTGAAACGCATTGCTCTTACCATTGAGTCCTCTTTGGCCAGCTTCTGTAGAGTAGCTTCACTTTCTCCAAGTTTATCAGCCATTTCATCACTTTTTTCTTTGTATGTATTCTTTTCCAATCTCAAATCTGTTAAGTTTTCTTGAAGAGCCACTAGTTGCTCCTCCAACTGAAAATGAAAGTAACATTGTTTCTTTATTAACAGAACTTTAATTCAACAATGAGTTGACTAGAAGAATCTTTATAACAGTAATGTTGAAACGCACGCATTAAGCATTTCTCAAAGCTGTTGATTTATTTTTGTTATTATTTATATTTTTGTAATATCTTTATTTCGTAATCTTCAATAATATCTTTATTTCATAATCTTCAAGATTTAGAAATTGTGTTACATACAATAGTTAATAAATAAACAATACAATAATATTTTAAAAGAGAAGAATTAAGTCACAATCTACAAAAAGTTTATAATAGCTTAAAATGCACAGAGTATAACAATAAAATATAAAATAATCATAATTATAAAAATATAAAAGTTTGAGTTACAAAATCAGAGAAATGTGTCAGTCCAATTTAAAAACTCCATAAAGTCTTTTTTACTGCAACTGATGCTATTTTTTTTCTTCTTCATCACTGTTATTGATTCTTCATTCTTGACTTCATCTGGTAGACAGTAAAAGAATCTAGCCCCCGTATATGATGTTTTCTTCTCAAAATATGTTCTATTGTTACCATGATAGGATGAAGTTGTTACCATGTCTTATGTTGTAGTGATGAAGATCTCTGTTCCGTTGCATCTGCCTTACAGTCAAATTAAGGATAGAATATTATTTGTTATTTTACACAGTCTGACTGTGCTCAGAAAGATGGCTATGACAAAATTGAAAAGTAAAACATTAATTAAATGCTGAGTAAAAGTAATATGCAGTGGTATTAATGGATCACTTATATCATATGAATATTAGTTTATTCATTTATTTTTTTTAACTTACACTCAATTCGAGAATAAAATAATTTATATCAGTTTAAGATAAAAATAAAGTGTAAAAAATGTTATGTACAAGTGTGAATACAAAATATTGTTGTAATTGAAGAAATATGATTAGTGCTTGGAGGATTATGAAACATGTTAATCCACTGAAATATATAAATAATCTAAGTGAAGACAATATAACCCCAATTGTTTTATATTTCTTTGTTGAAGAATACCAACAAATATAAAATAAATATGTAATCATAGTACCTGAATTTTAGCATCTCGAATGTTTGGAATCTCTTTAGTTATAGAGTTCAAATTTTCCCTCAGTTGTTCTCTTACATTTCTCATTTCTGTCATCATATTTTGGCGCTCAAACAGTTTTATTTTTTTATCCCTTATATTTGATACTCTTTGATCTGACCAATTGTAAAAATTGATGAAGGCTCTGAGGATTTCCTGAGTTCTTCTGGGTGCTAAAACAGTACAACTAATTTCATTTAATATTTAGGAATTATAAGTTAGAAGTACTTGAGAAAGTAAAGCTTGAAAACATACACAGACACACACTTCTATAACTTAGCTCACATTTACTGCACATATTATTGAGGTAATTAATAATTTTTAAAGAATGATACTTAAGGGAAAATAACATGATAAAAACTAATAGTTGTAGTGGTATGTGTAGATATTTAAATTGAATTCACTTTTAGTTGAGGTCTTGTTTTAAACTTCTTAAGGATCTGATGTGGTACCACTTAGCTGAAATGAAATGAAAATATCTTTATTCCATCTGAAACAATACACTTCATGTACAATACAATGTGGTAGGAATATACTCGACCATCCTACACAGTTGCGATGGCCGGCAAATAAAACAAAGAACACTTATCAGTCACTAAGTCCATGACACTGGGAATTGGTGTTCGGCTTCTGTAGTGTTATCATTTACTTATCTACACGTGGACAATTTTATCTTATACTATTCACATTGCATTGAAACAAAACCAAAGAATAATTTTGAGGAAAATTATTGTAAACAATTCTTATCAATATTGATAGATTTGTAGCTAATTCGTTTTATAACCTATTTAACTTTAAATTTTATTAAATCTAAATCTATGTACAGCTTTTTACACACTTACAAATATATTTATATACAAAGAAAATATGTTATTGAATTATTTCTGTTAATTGTTTGGTTTCCTCAGAGCTCAACAACCACTTTTTAACATAAAAATTTAATGTTTTATTATATTTGCACTTTTTCACTTCAATTGGCAACATATTGTAACATTTTGGGCCCAAAAAAACGAACGATTTTATAAAACAGGTTTTATTCACTTTTAGCCTTTTAACTATTTTATTTTTTGCATTCCGCGTCATGTATGGATGATTATATAGTTGTTCTGTTCCATTGTTTCCACTTCTTTTGAAAAATATTTGTAGCACTTTAAACAGAAATAAATGTTGAAGCGGTAAAATATTCAGCTTTTGGTAAAGCAGAAAAGATGATTCTCTCTCGTTCTTAAATAATATTATACACAAAAAATGGTTTCGAGTTGCTCTGAGTTTTCTCATTGAATTTTTAAAAGCTCCTCCCCAGCAGTGAATACCATATTGCAACCTAGAATTTATAAGAGCAAAGTATAATGTCCGTAATAGATATTGGTTACATTTATTCCTCAAATAGTAAAATTTCCTAATTTGATCAATTGTTTATTGCCATGTTACATATTACAGTATCGACAAAGTCATAGTACAGCATACATGCGAAGTCTAAAAATATATCAATAATTTCTTATTTCTATACACAAATAGAATCAAAAATATCAATGTAAACTCTACAGAACATAATTGTTAAAACACAGATATATTATTAATGTTAAAAGTCAATGTTTTTCAAGTTGAAAAAACTCATCAATAGAATAAAAAGGATTATTCAACAGCCAGTTATAAAGCTTTGTTAAAAATGTTTTCTCTCTATACTTTTCAATTATAGGTATAAAACAATTATATATCCTCAAACAAATAACCGAGTGACTATTAATAGATTTACTCAATCTATTAAAACCAATAATTGCTTGACTTTTTTGCCTTGTATTATAACTATGCACAGTATTATTAAGATGTAGTATATCTTTATTATTAAAACCCTAGTTAATTATATCAAATATATATAGATTAATAATTATCTGTAATTGCAGTTTAATGAGGATTGGCTTACGATGATCTGTGTTATGGGATTTGTTAATTATTCTTAAAACATTTTTGTAAGATAAGGATTTCCGAAATTCTGTTGGCATTACCCCCAATATATTAAACCATACCTAATAATTGACTGGATGCTTTAAGGAGCCTTGTAAATACTCAATATGTTTTTTCCATGACATTTTACTATCTAAAAATACACCTAGGTATTTAAAATGATTCACTACCTCAATTTTCTCACAGTTACATATGTTCGTTTCATTACAATAAAAATTATGAAAAACTACATCATTGATAAACCTAAAATCTTTTGAATTAAAATTAACTATTTTGGTTTTAGATACATTTACAATCATTTTATTTTCAACACACCACAGCTTCAAAATGTTTAAGTCCTGCACTATATATTGCCATATTTTCTCTTCGTTTTCATTATTATATACTAAAACTAAATCATCGGCAAAAGCATAGATTCGACCTTTGAATGGCTTTTCTAGGAGATCATTAATATAAATTAAGAACAAGGTGGCCGAGAGCACAGAGCCCTGCGGCACCCCTTTTTTTAACCATTTCTGGATTACTATAAGAGTCTTTAAATTGAACAATTTGTTCTCTGTTTGAAAGGTACGCACTGAACCATCTATGTGCAACTCCTCTTACTCCTGCATGTTCTAAGTTTGAAAGGAAAATAGTTTGGTCCACCACGTCAAATGCCTTTTTATAGTCAATAAATAATGCAGATGCCTTCCTGCCAAAATTGATGTTATTCTATAGGCATTCTACGAAAACCGAAAGCGCATCTTCGGTGGATTTGCCTTTAGTGAACCCAAACTGATTACCACTAAAAAAATGATTACTGTTTAAAAAATTTAGAAGCCGTTTTTTCATAATTTTCTCTAGTATTTTAGAAGTAATAGGTAGAAGGCTAATGGGTCTCAGGTTATCCAGCTTAATAGTGTTATTTTTCTTCACTAAAGGAACTACAATACTCTTTTTAAAATAGATCGGGAAATGGCCTGAATTAAATCTTAAATTAAAAATGTGTTCAAGAACAGGTGCAATATTAAGGCTTACTTGCTTAAGTAAATCAACAGAAATGTTGTCTACTCCACGCGATTTTTTGTTTTTCAAATGTGCAATTATTTCTAAAAGTTCCTTCTTGTCAGTTCTGTAGATAAAAAAAGATTCAACAGTTGGGGTGGTGGCGCTGTCATCCCAGGCGCCGGCGCTAGGAAGGTTGGCGGTCAGCTGATTTGCCGCAATGGCGAAATATTTGTTTACTTCCGTACTGATAAGACCTGGATTATTAATAACAGTGCCGTTATCTAGTTCTATTTGACTCAACTCGTTTTTACTCTTATTTCCTTTAATTTTATTTATGATTTTCCACTGTTCTTTACTATTACCACTGTATTTATTTAACAAGTTAGTAAAATAAAAATTCTTAGTAGAATCGATTTTATTTTTTAATCGCTCATGGTAATTCTCATAATACCTCTTAAGCTTAACATGATAAGATCTATTCAATGAGGTTTTATACAAACTTGTTTCTTTTCTTAATTGCATCTAAAATGTGCTTGTTTATCCACGAACTTTTCATTTTGGCCTTAACTAGACTATGTGGTACTTCTATTATTGAGGTGTTATTTTCTATACAGTTGTTTAAAATCGTATAAAAACTTTGAATACTTAAATCAACGCTAATACTACTATATACACTAGTCCAATTGCTACTAATTATATCACTTACTTATATTTGTATAATTGACAACAGTTTTCCTGTTATGCATTAATCCTACACTATTACTTTGTGTTGTAATTTTGCTGAACTCAACACTTAAAGCTACTAAAAAGTGATCTGTTATACCTAACTGAAAAATACCTATATCAAATATATTTACATATTTATGTCTGATGAATAAGTGATCAAGATATGATTATAGCCTATTTTTGTAATTTGTTTTACCATGGGTACAAAACAACTATTGCTCATAAGAGACAAATATTTCTTTGTGTCTGGCTTATCTGATAAGATGTTTTATATTAAAGTATCCTACTACAAACGAGTTTGCTTTCAATAATTTTAATTTATTTTCAAATTCAGATAAAAAATCGTTTTGAGTGAATTCTTGTAATCGATAAATAGCAGCTATTGAGAATGGAATATTACCTATCTTAATGTCTAGAATGACACAGTCAGCAGTGGTCATGCTGCAGTCAAACAACTTGGTACTTATCTCGTTATCTGTGTAAACAATCACACCTCCTGCCGCATACTCGTCATTACATTTACTATACATTTTATAACCTGGTAGTTGATAGAATGGAGTCTCTTCACTATTTATCCAAACTTCGGTAAATACAATAATGTTAATTTTTTTTTATAGCTTTTGGTTTTGCTTCTAACATACTAAACTTATTCCTAATGCTTCTTACATTCCAATTAATTAAACGAAGCTTTTGTTATTAGTAGGTGAAAAAAAGGGACAGCTATAAGAATTATGTAAATATAATGATTTTTTTCAAGCTGTCCTATTCAATCATATAATTTTAACTGGCATCTCTTTTTAAAATTCCAATAAACACTCACAGATTTTTTGTTGAAATTGTAATATTTTAGATTTTAACCCTCAAACTGAACTCGGCTAATTTGT
>JAQJVL010006737.1:7500-27397 GCA_035578905.1 Stictocephala bisonia | reverse complement strand
TGGTGATAAGTGGTTCGAAATGGTGTCGTCTCCAACCTGCATCTGTTTTCACTTACTTTGAAGTAAAATAATATGAGTGTTTTCACATAGAGTTTTGTTAACAGTTTGAAAATAAATGTATCCAAAAGATTCATTTCGATTTTTATAATTTTAATAACAAGACTGGAAATGTAGGGCCAATTGGTAGATGCTTGACAAAAGAGTGTCGAGCCTAGGCCCTATCACTTGTTGGATCACCCAACTATAGTTGGGTGCACGCTAAATAAATACAAAGGTGGGCCGTAAAATGTTCATTGGTTACCATTGGCTGTTTCACATTGTCTATACGTACGGAAATCTGTAATGACTAAGTTATTGTATGATTTTATTTTGAATGGTTTTGGAAAATTTTCATTTTAATTGGTCAACCATATGTTTCAACAGTTGTGTAATAAGTACCCCAGGAAATATTTTATAACTTTAAAGCCAAGTTATATCTATGCTTTTCGTTTGTATAAATTTAAATTTTTCGTTACTTTAAAGATTGCGTTTCTGTTATTTATTTTTTTATAATTTATAATACGCATATAATTAGAATTTATAATACGTCGTTTTGACAACAAGTTCAATTCAGGACATGTATAAAAGTTATAACCTTGGCACCTAGTAGCTGGACGTAGAAACTAAAAGTTCTAGCCTTGGCACCTAGTGGCTGGACGTATAAACTAAACGTTCTAGCCTTGGCACCTAGTGGCTGGATGTAGAAACTAAACGTTCTAGTCTTGGCACCTAGTGGCTGGACGTAGAAACTAAACTTCCTAGACTTGGTACCTAGTGGCTGGACGTAGAAACTAAACTTCCTAGCCTTGGTACCTAGTGGCTGGACGTAGAAACTAAAAGTTCTAGCCTTGGCACCTAGTGGCTGGACGTAGAAACTAAACGTTCTAGCCTTGGCACCTAGTGGCTGGACGTAGAAACTAAACTTCCTAGCCTTGGTACCTAGTGGCTGGACGTAGAAACTAAACGTTCTAGCCTTGGCACCTAGTGGCTGGACGTAGAAACTAAACTTCCTAGCCTTGGTACCTAGTGGCTGGACGTAGAAGAAACTAAACGTTCTAGTCTTGGCACCTAGTGGCTGGAAGTAGAAACTAAATGTTCTAGCCTTGGCACCTACTTGTTGAACGTAGCAACTAATCATTCTAGCCTTGGCACTAAGTGGCTGGACGTATAAACTAAACGTTCTAGCCTTGGCACCTAGTGGCTGGACGTAGAAACTAAAAGTTCTAGCCTTGGCACCTAGTTGTTAAACGTAGCAACTAGACGTTCTAGCTTTGGCACCTAGTGGCTGGACGTAGAAACTAAACGTCCCAGCCTTGGTACCTAGTGGCTGGATGTAGAAACTAAACGTTCTAGCCTTGGCACCTATTGGCTGGACGTAGAAACTAAACGTTCTAGCCTTGGCACCTAGTTGTTGAACGTAGCAACTAAATGTTCTAGTCTTGGCACCTAGCAACTAAACGTTCTAGCCTTGGCAATTTGTGGCTGGACGTAGAAACTAAACGTTCTAGCCTTGGCACCTAGTTGTTGAACGTAGCAACTAAACGTTCTAGTCTTGGCACCTAGTTGTTGAACTTAGCAACTGAACGTTCTAACCTTGGCACCAAGTGGCTGGACGTAGAGTCTAAACGTTCTAGGCCTGGCACCTTGTGGTTGGACGAAAAAACAAAAAGTTTTAGACCTGGCCTTTACCTATTTTTAGGTACTACATAAATAAAATAGTCAACAAAATTTCCATTGATAATATAAAGTAGATCCACATTAGTGAAACTTTTTACAAGTGGACAGATAACGCTGATTCGTAATTTATTTTCTTTTAAGACAATGCACAACGTTTATTACACGTTGCTAAAAAACTGTCTATTTAGCTATTTTAAAGGTCCTCCCCGAAATTCGATTGCAGTTTTGTTAATTTTCAAAGCAAAACATAAATTTGCTAATTATTGGAAACTATACTTTCCTAATAATGATTTCAATATTAAAATCAATATTTTATTAACTAGCAAAGTGGCCTAACCCTGGAACCAAGTTAGTTGTTCTGGTATATACCCACGGAAATGGCATCCACTGAAAAGTTGCCGTCACTGTGGACACTCCTGGAGATTTCAGAGTCATATAACTAAAATAATAAGAAGAATGGTGAACCGATGCAGTACCGGCCGCTGTTGGCTTCCTTCACCCCTATATAGTAGCTCCCGCACTCCAGTACCATATACTACCATGTCGTTGTTGGTTGTAATACAATTTAGTTATTTAGTCTTGTCTGAACCCTAATGAAGCTTGTTAGACATTACTACAATTTACAGGCACGTAGAGGTATTTATAAAGCACACTGATGATCATTTCCTTAACACTTGGCCAATTTAGTAAAGGCAAAAAGAAAAAAAACTCATAAAAATGATTAAGAAAATAATTTACAGGCCCATCCACCTCTCTTTTCATGTACACATCTCTTGGTGGAAATCACAAATTCTTAATTTACTTGGTTTAAACCTTAACTTATGACGCTTTGAGTTGATATATAGTAAAACGAAAAAATAGGAATGTCATCTGTTGTGCGATACTTATGTGTAGGAAGAACAAAGTAACATTATACATTATAAATATAAAAAGGCAATGAATTGTTTTATTAATACATTTTTGGTTAATAATTATCATTTTATTGCCATTCTGTTTAAAATCAACAATGTGAGTATCAGGGTTATCAGTTTGTCCAAAAAGTCAAATCAACGGTACTACAATATTTGGGTTTTTAAATAGTGAAGGTTCCTTAATTAACTTGTTTATTTGGGTATTGATAAATTTCCCTTTATTAGTAAAACTTAGTTTGTAAAAAGGAGTATGTATGTTCAACTAAGCTTAGACTAAAATTATTGAGTGATCACACTCATGCATCCATATTTTGATGATTGAAATTTTAATGATTAATGTATAAATAAACGAAAGTAACTAATATTTTAGGTGTGGAATAATATTCATATATGTAGAATTCTTTTAAAACAATAAAACCTGAATATTTTTCTTTGAGTAAGATTAGGTTATTTAATTCTTGGAACATTGTGTGACTCAGAAACGTTCATAGGTTATTAGTAAAATGTATCTATCAACCTCTCCATTTATATATCGGGGGGGGGGGCACAAGTATAACAAATAGTAAGAGCAAACATGTAAAGTGGACACCAACAAGAGGCAGATCTACTTACGACGTAGGTTACACTGATAGATTACTCACCTGAAACAAAACAACCGTTATTGTACTAAAATATAAGATGAGTATTTATCTTAACTATTCTGATAATAATATTATTAGAGATAAAATGATATCCCTCACAAAAACGATTTCAAATTAACTAATATGTAAATGGCAATATTTATAGTTAATTCTGCAGAAAATATTCCACAGATTCTAAATATAAATACCGGTGAGATTTGGTTTGTTTAGTATGAGAGGTGAATAAAACAACATTTAATTCATACAATTTGTTTATTTCTAATAATAATGGGCTAACAAGTTCCATTCATACTGGGTGGGATTTGTGAATACCACTTGAAATTTCCGACGCTCTTAGTTTCACCATTCTCTACCAGGATTCGCTACTGAAGTCACTGTCACAGATACCCAATTGCCTTACGATGTTGGGCCGACCGGTGTTGAGATGCAGTTTTATCATCTGCTACCCTGGGAACTCAACCAAAGGATTAGGAGGCGAGTAGCATAGCACTCAGCTACCATTAAAAAAATGGAAATATTCCACGGCAATACGTAATACGACTTCAACTCGAAAAACTGCTAATACAGAAACGTACGACAGCCATGACCGACCCCTGGGAAAGGGCATAAATTAATTGAAGAGTCAAAGGCACAAACTTGGCAACCCATTGTGGATCAGAAATATATACAGGGTGTAGTAGCGTTTAGCAGAGATTTGCACTACTTAGTTAGTCTCTTTTCCAACAGATGACAAACTGATTCATTTTTAATAAACCAAAACTTGATGCTTGAGGACATGTGACATGGTTAACACTTACAAGTGCGTCAACGAAACAATAATTTTTGATTTGTAAAGTAAAAAAGAAATAATAATAGTAAAAAATCGAGAACCAGAGACTTTCAGAATAAATGTTAGTCTAGACCAGCTTAGTTGCATCATATTGAACAAATGTATAATACACGAAAGATACACAAATTGTTGATAGTGACTTATTTTTCTGCCTATTTGATCTTAAAAGGTGTTTCCACTTTTGATCTCAGCACAATCCAGCATTTTACTACAGTTTTGAGGATACAACATAAGTATTCACAATTGCAAAATTGAAAAAGGCAATTTCTGGGACAAGCCTAATGCTAAGTCATGAATCTGAAGAATTCGCTACTTGCTTGGAAAAACTGTTTAAGATCAATGACAATAAAGGGGAAGACTAGTGTTAGTAAGACAACAGTGATCAAAATAAAAGTTGGTTTATCGTTAGGCTTCAGTCATATTTGGTTTTGTAGGTTAATTTTAAAACATCAAATCATTATTTTCCTCTATCAGGATGTTTTTTCTTACCTAGTGGTCAGAAGTTCAGCCACATTGATAGGCATGTTAGGCAACATGTACAGGATATTTATACAACAGAGCAAAGGATCAATACTACAGATATTTCATGTAACGAAATCAAATTTAATGTAACGCACATGAAACAAACTTTTTTTAGTTTTGGGATTGGAAAAGAGTAAGATGAATATTTGGAAATAAAAATGACAGAAATAAGCTGTAGAGTTTTTCAAAGCTGTGAGTATTTATATAATTTACATCGGATTCTTAGATGAAGCCGACGGTAGGTACTGTTCTAACGTTATAGTGAGATGACTGTAGGTCTAATTCTTAGCTCAAGGAAATAATGATGATTACCAAACACTGTCCATCCCTAAATAGTTACATATCAGTGGTTTATTTTGACAGTTATTACGGAAAGATTAATCAAGCAGGGAGATTAGTGCGTAAGCAGGATGAGGAAGCTGATAAAAAATCATGGTACAGACTGTAAGCCTAAATAAATTTATAAATTTGATATAGTGAAGCAGCAAATGACTTGTAAAACATGAAAGATTGAGGATTCCGTAAACAAATAAATTCAATTTCCGGGCCCAATAGAAAATGATTATTTAGTATTCTTGGAAATTTCATTACGTGATGTGATGTTAACCCACGGAAAATAAAAATAACAAACAAATATTTGGAACATCTAGGTGCCCCACATTAAAAACTAAAAAATGGAAACACTTTTTGTGTGTTTTACAACAATTTATATTGTGCGTCTTATAAAAAAAACTACTTAAATTCAAAATAGTACTTGTAATACGATTGAAGGACGGTAAAATTCAAATTTCCAAAATAATTGTAGTTCTATAAATTGTGTAATGAAATTTTAAGTATTTTACTATGATATCTGTATTACATCGTTTATAATATTTTGCAGTTGCCTTTGAGATCATATTAACGGTAATAAAGAATAACATGTTTTCAATCTAACTAGTTAAATAATCGAATACGATTTTTAAACTAAAAATAAACAACTAAAATAAACATAAATAGTTCTGGAAGGTTTCTGAAAATATACAAATTTCCTAAGAAATTAATTCTAATTAATTATTGGTAAAACTTTTAATGTAATTTCTTTTTAGTGTGTTTATTAAATATTATTCTAACAATCTGCGGCCCGAACGGATCAATTCGTCAGGAGATAATCCTGGAGAAATGAGTGTATTTGCAGGAGAAACTCGTACTGGAACTCACATTCTCACTCAGCCACGTCGTCCGTCAAGGAACAGAGGAAATCCCTCCCTATCAAGACAGCTATGACAAATCCCTCACACTGGTTTGGAGGGGTGAGGAACCCTCGTCTCCTTGTTCCAAAACCCAGCTGATTTATCGTATTATTTTACTCAAGTCTCAGATAAGGTAATTTGTTACGTTCATCAAATCACATGATAAGAATAAGATATAAAATAAATAAGAAACTTAAAGCTCACCAATTATGTAGACGTTACGATATCGATATGATGATGCTATTATATCTATAATAAATTTAGTACATTTGAAAATAATTTTTTCAGACTTTTAAATATTTACTGAAATTTGTTACAATCTTTTTCGCGTGTATGTTATTTGTAAGTCGTCACGCAATATCGAAGCAATATTAATCAAATCAAACCATATATTACAACAGTGATCTAATCAAACGTAAAGGAATTATAGTTTAATTTTATGAAATTTTACGATATACATACTGAAGATATTAAATTAATGAAACTATAATATTCGCTTTGTTATTTATTAAACTTTATACTAATATAATAAGAATTTATCTGCCAAAGGAAAATATACAATTTCCTCAATCAATGTTGTATATATTTATTTTGTAAAATATACACAAAATAAAATAATTATTTTTCAGATAAAGGAAGCAAAGACATGTAAACAATTATTAATTACTTTACGTATATTTACGTAAAATAAGTAATGTAAAAGGTATAAGTAGTAGGGATTTGCCGTTCCTGGCCCAGAGCTTGAATTTCGGTACCAGTGGACCAGAGATTGAATTTCGATATATATATATGGTTAGATGTGTTTAGATTGATAATTTGACAGTTTGCTTGGATGGTTGATAATTTTGTGTTTGCCGTTCCTGGCCCAGAATTTTGATGGGGAAAAAATATGAGTGTTGAATGTTCTAGTTTTACGGCGTGGGGTTGAGTTTTGTCTAACGTAATTTCTGTAGGTGTAGATAAACAATGTTATTTACAAATGGGTTCAAGATCAGGCGATTGTCTTGATCCACGATTGTAACAGTGATTTGCTGTATTTTTCGCAGGGCACTATCTAACGGAGCATAATATCTCTGGAGCGGCGTTTCTGATATTTTGTAGCCCCGCGGTACGGCTGGGAAAAATGTGTATAGCAGTCGATGTTCTTTGTGCTTGTGCAAGTGTTCGTCGTGATTGGAGTAACTGTTTTCAACCAAATTGCAATGTATCTCGACTGTATCCACCGCTCTGAGATTCTGTGGTTTCGTGGCTTTTATGATATGGTCGGCCATGTAGTAAAAACGTTCGTTACTGTAGTCTTCTTTTTCCTCAGACTGCATTTCGAACCCCAGCAGGTTTCGTATTGTGGAGTCGAAACTGAACTTGAGCGGTGAGACTATCGATACCCTGTCATCCATTTTCGCTATGCTGAACCTCGCAGAATCAACCACATTCAGTGTTTTGAGGAACTCACTGCACTTGACCTGTAGGGTGTCTAGCGTCAAGTGGCCTTTCTGAAAGAGAGGCGCTCTCGGACCAATGCTCTGTTGTTCGGCGTTAGGACCTACCCAAAAGTACATCGTTCCATCTGTCGGATGATTAGCGATATTGTTTTCCGAATAAAACCCGTACAGAGCCAGTTCGTAGTCATCTTCATCACGCAAATATATTGGGTGCTCCAAGTGAAGTGTGATCACCGAATCCGCTCCAACCAGTTTGAACAGCATTATGATTTTTAAAAGTCTTTGTCTCCCATACACACACACATAGGTGTCTCTTAAAAGTTACTCTTGATCGATGCGAAAAAAATTGTTTTTTTAAATAGCCGTGTTTGCCACATGTTATTCAGGTGTGGAGGCCCTCACGCCATTCTCGAGAGCTTCAAGTTTCTCCTCGATCTTTTTGAGCCTTTCGTTTGTTTGTCTCTTCAACTTTCGGACAGCATCGAATAGTTCATTGAGCTCTAGTCGAAGTTTGATTTCGACTTTATCGAAAGCTTGCAACGATTCATGGGAAAACTCTCTTTTCATCTCATTGATTTTAGAATCGACGTATTGTGCACTATTACCACCAGCAACAAAAGTGATGTTCGTATCACCAAATTTGTTGATGTGAAAAGTACTGCCACGATAACTCTCCATAGTTATAGTCTCTTACCACCAAGACTTCCAAGTGTATTTGTTATCTCGTAGACACCGCACGATATCATTCCAATCTTCACTTTTGTCGTTACGTCGTAACACCTCAATACATAGGTGGCCGCATATCGGAGGATCATCAAAATCTTGGACGCTGTCGATGTTGTATTTGAGATTGTCTGCACCCAAATAACGTACCAACTCTAGTGGTGGTCTTGCATCACCGAACGAGTCGAAGTATAATTTATGTTCTCCCCGTTTTACGTAACACGTCCAGTGGGTGCCATTAGATGATATATCTCCAAGATTGATGACCCCACATTCGATGGGACTAGGTATTGACGGTAGCATTTGACGCATAAACACGCCTCGAAAATTTTCTATCTTTAGTGTTTTGATGTAATTTTCAATTTCAGCGAGCGAAAGGGGTGTGATCTTTTTTTATTACCAAGCAGTTCGTCTAACTTGGAGTTGATGCGCCGTTTAAGACCTGAACCTTTAGGACCGATAATACTGTCAAGTTCACTGTCAATTAGTTGTTTCAACCACGGTACGAACTTATTCTTGAGTAGTGGTGCTATTGTGTGCCTTACAACTGGTGAAATGAAACGTTTGCCACCAGGTACATCTGTTTCGACAAAATCTAGCATCTCTTTCAAGAGACCTCCTTTTTTGTTCATTGAAAGCTGTCCGTATGAAAGCTCCATCCGTAATCCTTTATTATCTTTTTTCGCTTTGACTATACGTTGGTGCTGTCTTGGTGTGAGCAAGATATCATCGCCACCACACATAGTCACTTGGTCTTTCGATAGACCAATGCTCGCACTCTGCCGCCTTCGGTAAGCGGTGCGGAGCTTACGTTTCTGTCCATCCGACAGCCTGATTTTATGATAATGATGTAACGCAACCATAATCATACACTTATAACTAAGTCATGGATATTTACTGTCCAAAGTGTAAAATAAAAACGAGCTCAATAAATGTTGAGACTTTGAAAACGGTAAACGAAAAGTGGCGACACAAGGCACAATGCGTAGTTTGTGGAAAAGAAAAGAGTACATTTATTAAAGCTCCGGATTTTGCTAACCAAATGAAACCTTCCTTGATCGAAGCGAAAGAATTGCATCGACCGGTGATAAAGAAATTTCCGAAACGAAGAATCATAACGCTTGGAATCGATGATTTGTGGGCTGCCGATTTGGTCATCATGGATAGGTATAGAGGTGAAAACGACGGTTACAAGTACATTCTAAATGTCATAGACACGTTCTCAAAATATGCTTGGTCAGAACCATTAGTCAGAAAAAGTGGATCTGATGTAGCTGAGGCATTTAGAGTTATATTAGAAAGAGCTTGGCAATGCGGGCACGAGTCACCCAATCTACTTCATACAGACAAAGGACGTGAATTCGTAAACAGTGACTTCAGGCGTTTGTTGAAGGAACATGAGATCAAGATGTATCATACTGAGAATGAGGAAAAGAGTGCGATAGTAGAAAGATTCAACCGTACTCTAAATGAGAAAATGAAAGTACAATTTGAAGTGCGTAAGTCATTTCGTTGGATTGACATTCTCCAGTCTTTACTGAAAGACTACAACAGCAGTTTTCATAGAACGATTGGTATGATGCCAGTTGAGGTTAATGCGGAATGTGAACCTGAGCTTAGACGCAGATATGCAAGCAGGGATGAAACAACATCAGCAGTGCGAAAACCTACACTCAAGATTGGTGATAGAGTTAGGATTACGAAAAATAAGGGTCACTATGCAAACAAGTACGGACGCAACTGGACTCGAGAAGTATTTACCGTTTATCAAGTTAATAATACAAATCCAGTCACATATAATATCAAAGATTCTGAAGGAGAACATATTATCGGATCGTTTTTATCAAGTTAATAATAAAAATCCAGTCACATATAATATCAAAGATTCTGAAGGAGAACATATTATCGGATCGTTTTATCAAAAAGAGCTCCAAAAGTCAGTATTTTAAAAATGAACAAAAAATAAAGTTTTTTTTATTTATTTATTTATTTTTTATTTACCTAGCAAAATGTGATTGTATTTCGAGTAATGTCATACGTGAAGTTTGTTTCTGCGACAACAACAACGTAAGCTGTGGTACCACTGTTCGCTGCTGGAGGTGCGACTGGATTTATAAAGTCTAACTCAACTTGTATATCGCTTCTAGATCTGTCTGTCGACTGTGGATGTAGATGAGTATCTACGACCATTATTGGAAAGTTGCTTTGGAAATTCTCAGGAGTTAACATAACATCAGAATCCCCAAAGTTCACCATTCGAAAACGTACATACTGATCGTAAAGAAGTCGCCACTTTGAATCTGACATATTCAAGTTTTGCAATTCTTGTGGGTAGCGATCACCGTTTATTTTGACGGTTACGTTCTTTATGGTACAACTGTCGAAAACTGATGGATTTGCCTTTTGATCGTTCGAGCGATTAGTTTGCAAACCAATTATGACGAAACGTGGATCGTTCACACTCCGATAAACGTTGGTGATGTCAAAGTTGAATGAAGATCCAAACACGCCTTTCTTCTCGATACACTGCCATTGGTAGTATCTGAACGATAGTCTGTCTTTGTCGCTCAATTCTTTCAATCCCGCAATAAGTTGTATACGACTGGTAGATGAGTATTCTACCAACGGTACGCGTAGAACAAATGATGTAATTTTTACCTTTCCATCTTCAGGATCAACATCGGTTGCTTCTGAACCTTTCCAATGATACAGAGCGTCGTTGTCTTCGGAACGCGTGAATGTGATTTCAAATCCACTTTTATACATCGGATACTGAAGGTGGTCGAAAAAGCCGAGACCAAGATGACCGAGCGTACCTAGTGCTTCAAATTTGCCCCCTCCACTGTACTGGGATACGAAACCGCAGTTTGAAAGTGTGGCCGTATTTGTGTACATCAACATACCCTTGATGTAGCCTGTTACACCCGGATTGTCTACGCTATCAATGATTGTGTTGTGTTTCTTTAGCTCAATTCGTGAGAACAGGAAAGCTGGGAAGTTGTTAACAAATTTTATAGTAGAATTCTTTGGGTATGCCGACCCATCTGATTTTTTCACGACTTCACCTTGAATGTGAAACATTATGCGAGAATCGTAAAACGCATCACCATGGTCCAATCTGAACACAGTGTAGTTGTTCGGTGTGTTGAAATTGAGATCAGACACTGCGTTAACAGTCCTGTACTCACTCCTCACAACACCGCCCATAAACTTGGTGTAGATCGCTTCCATTGTGAAATATATCACCACTTATAGTATTCACATAGGGTACATAGAACCGGACGTACCCAAACCCATGCCGAGTTTACGTTTCAGCCACATTCCACCGGTTGTAGCAAGAGCAACTGCACGTTCATTCAAATCAGCATCAGGTGCCATGACTCTACGCCACGCCTTCTTCTGCAACTCACGATCGGCCACCCATCTGTCTTCTGTATTTTTGTGTTTGCTGTACCAAACACTTGGCTGTCATCTTCCCTCGTCCTCTCATCTCATCCGTCGTCTTCCCTCATCACCTTAATACAATAATTTCACATCTTCCACAATACTCCAAAAAGTCTTCCCTTAACGTTCGCGTATCGTTCATGTAACGTTCAAGTATCGTTCAGGTGACGTTTACGTGTCGTTTAGGTTTCGTTTACGTATCGTTCAGGTGACGTTTATCTTCCCTCGTCCTCTCATCTCATCCGTCGCCTGCCCTCCAGCGGCTCTGAATTTGCGTATAAGTTCTCGCTGTAGCTCTTCAAGACGTTTTGCTTCCAATACATTAGCCATAGTGCTATACTTATTTAAATAAAGTCTGTTAGATTTTTATCTTGCAACTGGCTTGGGTATAAGTTTTTATTTAACATACATTTGTACTTTCCCGAGTGTACTTTTTTGTTCATGTCAATAGATAGAAAGCCGTGTGGTTGACTCCAACATTTCTTGCACATAGATTCAAATTGGATGTATGACATATCTGAGCCGACAAAGTCTTCATATATTCGCTTGCTGTAGTGCTTATTCTGATTGAACACGCAAAGTAGATTGACATTGTTACGGATTACTTGCATATCCACACGCCCATAGCTCTGGCTGAGATACACACAGGATATGAGTTTATGTCGACCTCGAATAAAGTATTCTTTTATTGGGGTTTGTTTTTCAAGAAGGCAGTCGTCGAAAACCACCAACGAATTTGGTTCACATTCATCAACTGAGATTAGGTCTTCGCAGCTTGTATAAAAAAACGCTATCTGTTTCCCTAACTTCACCCCAACTTGGGTGTACATGTCACGAAGGTTAGAGTACGCAGTCTGATCGATTGATCTACTGAACACGTACAAGTTCTTAAATGTCAACCCTTGGCCGTCGTAAATAAAGTTCAGCAAAAGATTCGTTTTCCCACTACCGGACGGGCCAACAATTAAACAGCGTAGTGGTCTCGGTATCAGGTCGTTGTCGAAGTAGTCATTAACATACACTTTGATATCCATTCCAGATGGGTACTTATAAGTGGGGTATTTTATAATGTCCCCAGGGTAGTGATTTGATCCCATCTTCTAATATGTAGCGTTTGTCATCTTTACTACTCAGTGATGTTTTGAATAGCTCAACACTGAATAGTTCATGCCTAGAACTACGTATCATGTTCATAGATGCGTATTTAGTTTTCCCTTTGAATAGACACTCTTTGTAGTCTGTAAATGATATCTCATTTTCCACAACAGACTTTTTAACCCCTTTAGATCGTTTGGAGGTTTTCAGTTTATCTAGTTTATTTTTTTCGTCATTCTTTTCTCCGTCTTCTAATTGATACGCGTACATTTTGGATCTAAGCCCGACGAATTCTCGCATGATAGAACCCTTTAGTTCGTCTTTCATTTTGCCCAATATTTTTTTGTTAACTCGGGGCATTCCGTACGGATTGTTTTCTGCATAATCACTAGTGTCAAAATATTTAATCATACTTTTCATGTCCTGATAAAAATCACTTGTTTCTATCTTGTACGTAAGAGAATCTGTGTCTGTATATTGCAATGATATTTTATCGCCGTAACGTTTTTTCATTACATTATAATGGAATTTGTACATCATCAACTTTGATACGTCGAGAACACACGCACCTACATATATGGGTTTGTTAAATTTCGTTTTTACTCTAGCCATATGAACCGCAGCTAAGTTTTCACAGAAAATCGTCCGGCTCGCGAAATTAGGTTTGGCAATCAATTTCTCAAGCTGATCACATTTTGAAACGAGACGAATGTCTACACGGTTCCGAATATTTTCCATGGTCTTTCCGAATACTGCATTATTCATCAGTTTATAGAAATCCTTCTCAAAGTCGTTTTGGGCTTTTATGCGATACTCCGTGTTTAAGTTGATATATTTTTCGAGAAATTTTGACTGTACGAAACTTATTATTCTGTGGATCTTCGTGACCTGCATACCCAATGATAAATAGAGTTTTAAATTACGATAGTGTAAAACATATCTTTCTTTGTTGTATAGAGTGGTTAGTAATTTTGCTTCTTTAGACCCTGGTGGAGACATTCGCTCAGGAGCTAGGGGGAGATCAGAATGTTGATCGTGTAGGTTTTCAGGGTACACCAAGTCAACTTCAAGTATATAACCGATTGTATCATCATCGTTAATTTTTGTAACATCGAAATACTCTATATCTGCACCAATGTCAGCTCCATCTTTCACCCAGCGAAAGTCTTTTATCGGCATCGGCTGACTCATCGCATGACCGTAAAGATTGTTCATATCTAGATAGGTTAGATATGTGCATGGAAGGGTTGAGTCATAATCTTTCATATAGGGGTTGTTAGCTTTAGCGTGACGGTTCGAGCATTGAGATATTCCACCTCGAACCATTTTTTCCCACATGAGTAGCATATTAACATCAGACAATAGGTCAAGTTTTACATTTGTAGTTTTCAGCATCGCACTCCAAGCTAGACCTGGTGCTGTGAAATACCATGCCGGATCTAATTTGTATATTCCCATGCACACATCTCTAAAATTTTCCATGACATCAGCCAGTAGCAGTACATCTGTAGTGTTGTATAACAGTGTGTATTCCTTTAGGTCTTTAACTCCTAGATCATGCCAGACCATACAAGCGTGTTTGTAATCTTGCTCTGTGATATTGGTCTTATTAAATTTATTATAAAATGCTGATTTTGGCGGTAGTGATGTCTCATTGTACTTGTCCAACGAATCCATATAATCGTATGGATAGACACCCTTCCTCAGTAGCAGATCTACAGATTCATTCTCATAGTGTTTGATAGTATGCATTAGTTTACTTTTAGGGAGGTTGCTTACGAGAGTGTCCAAACTGAGACTCATAAATTTGAAAGAATCAAGGAATCGTAGTTTAATACCATTTTCCACCTTCACAGTAAACGAAATGTACCGCTCTTCGTTGTTTGGTATTATATCGATAGTGTTACCACGCTCTCCGAATTGCTTAATGAATAGGTGCGTATCATAACCAGCCAAGTTGTGAATGAAGACGGGTATGAAATTAGGCACTTTATAATTCAAATTACATTTGTTATGGGCAACACCTCTGAATTTACCGGTTATATGATCATGATCCATCACGCGGTCATCTTCTAATACTCTTCTACATATGTGACATATGTTGGTGATTTCAACCTCTCTCAATTCAAGATCAGTCAGTGGTAACATTGGAACCGCATTCTCACTGTTGTAGCGTTTAAAGATTTCCTCCGATTCACATATTAATGTATCTACAAATTTTGAAGCTGCATCCTCGCCGAAATAACTAACTGGTGGTTTATAAATACCTCTGCCGTGTGTTCCATACAAACAGAAACTTATTGGTCGATGTTTTTGATATCGCAGGGTATAGGGTTCTGTGATTCCTTCGGTTGGATCCTTCTCCTTTTGTGCTTCTTTTATTGGAATCAAACAACATTCGAAATCAGCGTAGAATACAAATGGGACTCTCATCGAGCAGTTGAATTGTCTGAATTTGATGAAAGAACCTTCATCTGGCAACTCGACTCTCAAAGCTTTGTGGTTCCCACAGTCCAATTTATGTTTATCTAACAAATCCTCTCTTCCGAAATGCTGAAGACACCGTCTGCACAGCCAGATTCTATGTCCATTTTTTGTCACTTGTGAATTCACTAATTTTTCCAGATTCTTTATGTAACAGTAATGAGCTTGCTTTTCATTCTTCATATACAACAAATCTACGTGTTGTACTTTTTCTTCATTTGTAACTAGGAGAGGATAGATTATAAACTTTTCGTCATAAGCATATATGTTAATTGAAATACCGGAACGCTCCTCAAATGTCGGAACTTTGGAAGTCTGTACCGGGAAATCAATACCTTTAAGATATTCGTCAAATTCATGTTCATGTGCTTTATACTTGCTCACCCGTTGAGAATGTTTCTTTGCTGGGTAAAGTGCGGCTAAAATGCTCCACAAGAAACACTTTTGATCATTATTTTCCACATTGATAACAGCTTTCCGGTTTTCAATAGCTGGAGGTAGTGGTATGTAGCTAGCTCCCTTCAGGGGGATATATTTGTTCAATCTAATTTCCATGCCTTCGATATTTTTGAGCGTCCATTGCGATCCGTTCTCCTGAAATTCCTCCATCTGGGCCATGATTTTTTTCTTTGTGCTATCGTAATATTCTGATATATCTGAAGTGGGCAGTAATACTGTATTTTTCGTTTTGAAATTCATGGTTCGCTCAATAACCTTGCCATCTGCTGGCCGTTTGTAAACAGCGAAAAACCAAACGTTAGCTTTTAGGTTATTTTTCAATATTTCATTTTCAATCAGCTCAATGACTAGGGGTTTATACGCATTAAAGAAACGGAACACATCTTTGAATGCTAGTTGATTAGCAATAGTGTAGGTTTTCAATCGTCCCCAGAAAGCGGTTTGTTTTTCCCGGATAGCCTCGGCCAGTGATTGTAGTTCATATGTTTCTTCTTTCTCTTCATCCACATTGTTCTGTGGCGAGTTTTCCAACGTTGGATCATCTGGTTTGTTTTTATTTTTGTACTTGGGGTTCTCAATTACAGTACACACGGAATCTGAATCTGAACTTAGATCGTCTTCGTCGTCTTCTTCTTCTCTTTTATCAGTTGGACTCAGTGGTGAATATGAGGGACTGTCTGGAAAGTGAAGTGGAGATCCATAAACGGGGCTGTTTGGTATATTCAATGACGATTTCTCGTTAATGTTGTTGTTTTTTTTTTTAGGTGAATATGTTAAATCGAAATCGAGATCATCTTCATCCCAACTCTGATTATGTGTAGACTCTGGTGAATGAGGTGGAGATCCCATTATATTTTTAATTTTATTCGAATCCGAATGTACAACTCTTTTTGGTGGTTCAAACACGACTTCTTCCTTTTTAGGATCGTCTAAAAATGACAAATCGAAATCATTTATGGCATCTCTAAATTTAGCTTCGTTCCAATTTGGATTTCTACGTGCTTCTGAGATTACGTTACCCAATAATTCTATAACATTATCTATGTCACCCTCCCTCAAATATGATTCAGGATCAGAACTATCATGATCTTCGGGCTTTGACTTAGGAGAAGCAATCGGGGAATCAGGTAGTGGGCTGATTGGAGAAGGAATGGGGGCTGACCAATCTACCTCAAAGTCAGGATGAGGAGAAGATACTGGGGAATCTGGTAGAGGGCTGATTGGAGAAGGAATGGGGGCTGACCAATCTACCTCAAAGTCACTATGAGGAGAAGATACTGGGGAAGCATCATCTAGCAATGGGCTATTTGGTCGCTTGTTTGTCTTGCGAGCGTAAGCGCTGGGATTGATTGGTGTCGTACGTTTACTTTTCATAAAATCTTCATCGTATGTCTGGAGTGGTTTTACAGGCCGGCGATTAACTTTCGACTTAGGATATTTTGCAACAAGTTCAGATATTTCAGGACCTGAGGCTGGTAGTCGTTGAGCAAAACGTTCCTCTATTCTTTTGATTGTTGGATTGGACACAACGAAATCCGAAGGTAGCATCATCCTCCTTTGTTTGTGGTCCTCAGATTTTACATGGGAAACCAAATTAGACTTTTCGATAGTCTTCTCACATACCTCACACAATACCGATTCTGTGGAGTATGGATACATCATTGCCCTTCGTTTATGAACCCTCGATTTTACATGTGAGGCATATCTAGGTTTTTCAATAGACTTTTCGCATACCCAACACATTACCGATTCTGGAGCTGGTTTGATTCCAAAACGTTTGACTCTGTTGCGTAGCATCGTATTAGTGTTACACTTTTTAGATTTGCTATGTCTAAGCATATTACGAATAGAAACTTCGGTGCCACATATAGTACATGCCTGTTTTGTAGCATCATTCGAAATTGAGCTAGTCTGAATATCTGGAACTGCAGCCGTTTGCTCAGGAGAAGAAGTCGTGATGCATCTTTTCGATTTACGATGCCGTGACATGTTGGATGCAGTCACTTCAATTCCACACTTTGGGCATGGTTTCCTTTGCGAATAGTTTGATGCCTGGTTGAGTACTGGCATTGCAGTGTTAGGATTATTTGAAACTGCGATACTCAAACAGCGTTTCGATTTACGGTGTCGTGACATATTTTTAGCCAGAACGTCAACACCACATGCTGGACAAGTTTCCTTCTGAGGACATACAGTGGTGGTTGAAGGAAAAGGTCCGAGCGCTAGCACCGTTGATTGGTAGCCTGTGGAAGCTGCGATACATTTTTTCGTCTTACGATGTCGAGACATATTTGATGCATGTACAAACGCATTGCAAGTAGGACATTGCTTCTTTGAAGCCATATCGTTAGCACTCAGAAGTGCTGATGAGTTGACATTAGTCTTATAAGTAGCCATTTGCATGGAGTTAGCTGTCTCCTCTGACCACCCTGAACATTTGTCGTATTTTTGAGTGGAAGAGTGAAGAAACGACGAAGCCATATCGTTAGCACTCAGAAGTGCTGATGAGTTGACATTAGTCTTATAAGTAGCCATTTGCATGGAGTTAGCTGTCTCCTCTGACCACCCTGAACATTTGTCGTATTTTGGTGTTGAAGAGTGAAGAAACGACGAGGACGACGAGAGAAGATAAACGTCACCTGAACGACACGTAAACGAAACCTGAACGACACGTAAACGAAACCTAAACGACACGTAAACGTCACCTGAACGATACGTGGACGAGGGAAGATAAACGTCACCTGAACGATACGTGGACGAAACGTCACGTGAACGATACATGGACGAGGGAAGATAAACGTCACCTGAACGATACGTGGACGAAACGTCACGTGAACGATACATGGACGAGGAAAGATAAACGTCACCTGAACGATACGTAAACGAAACCTAAACGACACGTAAACGTCACCTGAACGATACTTGAACGTTACATGAACGATACGTGAACGTTAAGGGAAGACTTTTTTGAGTATTGTGGAAGATGTGAAATTATTTTATTAAGGTGATGAGGGACGAGGGAAGATGACAGCCAAGTGACGGAGCAGCCGCATCCACCACCGAAAATTACGTCAAAACGCTAAAGATAGAAAATTTTCGAGGCGTGTTTATGCGTTAAATGCTACCGTCAATACCTAGTCCCATCGAATGTGGGGTCATCAATCTTGGAGATATATCATGGGGTGGACGAAACGTCACCTGAACGATACATGGACGAGGGAAGATAAACGTCACCTGAACGATACGTAAACGAAACCTAAACGAAACGTAAACGTCACCTGAACGATACTTGAACGTTACATGAACGATACGCGAACGTTAGGGGAAGACTTTTTTGAGTATTGTTGAA
The DNA here is from genome assembly GCA_035578905.1 of Stictocephala bisonia. Lineage (NCBI taxonomy): Eukaryota > Metazoa > Arthropoda > Insecta > Hemiptera > Membracidae > Stictocephala > Stictocephala bisonia. The sequence goes on along the minus strand of JAQJVL010006737.1, from coordinate 8,553 downwards.
GATGTGAAATTATTGTGTTAAGGTGATGAGGGACGAGGGAAGATGACAGCCAAGTGACGGAGCAGCCGCATCCACCACCGAAATCTCACGCAAACAACCACGCGAATGTTATCGTGTCAAACAACCCAGCGGGGAATGGGTGCCGCGATCGAATCACTTATAACACCGCACCGCCGGGACTGCCTATACAGCGCTCCGCGGGGTGCCGCGATCGAATCACTTATAACACCGCACCGCCGGGACTGCCTACACAGTGCTCCGCGGGGTGCCGCGATCGAATCACTTATAACACTGCACCGCCGGGACTGCCTGTGCCGCGATCGAATCACTTATAACACCGCACCGCCGGGACTGCCTACACAGTGCTCCGCGGGGTGCCGCGATCGAATCACTTATAACACCGCACCGCCGGGACTGCCTACACAGCGCTCCGCGGGGTGCCGCGATCGAATCACTTATAACACCGCACCGCCGGGACTGCCTACACAGCGCTCCGCGGGGTGCCGCGATCGAATCACTTATAACACCGCACCGCCGGGACTGCCTACACAGTGCTCCGCGGGTTGCCGCGATCGAATCACTTATAACACCGCACCGCCGGGACGGCCTACACAGCACTCCGCGAAACGATGCCACTGCAGAAATCTCGATCGGCGTTCTGGCCGAATTCACCGCGTGACACTCGAACCCATTCACCGCGTACCAAAACTAAAACACAACTTTCAATTCACGCCTAGCACTGCGCCACAAAATTATCAACCATCCGAGCAAACTGTCAAATTATCAATCTAAACACATCTAACCATATATATATATCGAAATTCAATCTCTGGTCCACTGGTACCGAAATTCAAGCTCTGGGCCAGGAACGGCAAATCCCTACTACTGGTATATAATACATATTCAGATAATTATTGTATAGTAAAATTTATATAAAAAGAAAAGAATTGTGCTTCTATCTAAAACCAGTAAATTGTGAAGTTCCTTTATGTAAAAGTTGTACAAAAAAATTTTTAAATCGTATTTCTTAACTAAAATCTTTTAAGTTTTATG
>JAQJVL010006737.1:0-2500 GCA_035578905.1 Stictocephala bisonia | reverse complement strand
TAATCGATGTCAAATGAACAGATTTAAGTGCTCATTTATAAAGTAAATTCATAAATCCATATTTTTAAATTTAGTTTTATAATATTCATCAATAGATAGAACCGGGGATTTGACATTAATAAAACTACACAATAAGAATAAACGTACTATCACAATTAGGTAGGCAAATATTTTACATGAGTTAATTGGATATAGAATTATAATCCTTCTTGGTGATAGAGAAACAAGATATAATTTTTAATATTAAGTAATGCAATCATGTTATTGGTATTTTCATGTTAATTTTATAAGTATTATAACTATAAAAAAAGTAAAGATAAAAGTTGTAAGATTAAATAATCGGTCAAAACATGTTTGTTTGATTGAAGCGATTACCTATGCTCACTATTTTTTTCCAAGGAAGAAACTTGAAGAGTTTTTTTGATATTTGGCTACTGACATTGCACAAAACTGCGTAAACTGCTTCATGCGTAAACTGAAAATGGTTAAGAAGTAAGGATATACATTTTTCCAGCAGTTTTTTTACAAACACTTTATATACGAGATCTCGTATACAACACTAGATTTTAACTGTGATTGATTTTGTTGGAATAATCTTATGTGCTTCAGGGTATCTACCTGGAATTAGTTTATTTATTAAAACTCTTTACCTATAAAATTTGTCTGCACCATGAGCAATCGTTTAATCCTTAAGCAAAAAAGCTTCTTTATGATAACCAGTATAAGTCCACACAAGTCCTCACCGGTTTACCAGCTGATAAATGAAAAATACCTTGATCTCTCCATACTTACATAGATATCTCCGGTCGATTTGAAAGCACGTTTATCTTCCAGCCATTGTAGTAGAAGGACATGATTTACTGGATCACTCGTGTCGCAGCAAATGTACCACGTACTATCTATACCACGTTTGACGTCCGGACATAGTAGCGGAAGACAACGATATACCGGGTGACGAGAAAACTCAAAAAACGAGAACTCGTTTGTCCTTCAGCCATATCATTGCAAAAGGAAAACTACCTGAGCATGACACTGAAAAACGTGACTATCTAGGCTATACTCGTACTAGTTCTACGAGCAAAGTAGTGGAAGGGAACGACTTATTGGACGACTCGTGACGCAGCAAACGTGACTTTGTACGCCACGTTTGACCTTCCGACATGGTAATACAAAGGAAAACAATATATTTGGGTAGCTCATGTGATATGTTTTATTTTAAATTTTGTTAGATATTATCAATTGAACCTAACTATAGAAAATTAATTTTTAAGGGAAACGAATCCCTTTACACAGTAAAAGTGGCTTTATAACACTGGAGGAAATTCTTCAGCGAATGAAGATCGTACATTGTGAGAGGAAAAGATGAACTGCTGAGACCACTGGTTTTTTGCCTGGTAAAAAATAATAACTTTTCTTAGATCGGCTTAAAAAGTCAATTTTGGTTGCCAATATTATTAGGACCAAAACTGGATATTATAAAGAAGCTTTTTTCCTTAAGGATTAAACGATTGCTCATGGTGCAGACAAATCTTGTCATAAAGGGTTTTGATAAATACACTATTTCCATATATATTTTTTATTTCGTTTATTAATGTACTAACTTATTGAACGTATATACAAAGCGAAAATTATTTTAACTGATTGAGCTTTATATAGTACAACCATATTCCACTTTCTAGTTGTAACAATATCGAATGTACGAGATTTCAGTACGAAAAAATCTAAATTTAGCTTGAAATGTATACTTAAATGAAAAAACGTGATTTTAACAAATTGCTGTGAGGAAACTCTTAAGCATAATGTCACTAAACCTCACGCGTGAAATGTCGGTTGGTATTTGGGTTGAGTAAAATCTTTTTCATAGTCTTGTTAAATAGTTAGACTTAAATATTTCATATGTTTTACACTTCTGGTATAATTTTAATGCAAATTCATTTTTATTATTTTATCTGTGGTATACCTGTAGTTACGCCTGCCTAAATACAGTACTACGATATAATGTTTATCTTTCCTACTATATTCAGCCTGTTGAGGAAGAGCAATGAACTCAGATACTTCCCTTGAAATCGTGTCACGTCCCTAAAAGAATTCATATGATACAAAGAATCCTAAACATTCTCCATAACATCTGAAATAAATATTCCTAGTCCTTTCTTCAAGTCCAAATCCTCATAAATGCATTGCGAACACTGTTCATGGAGATAATCGTGGTGTTCACCAAGGTCTAAAACATCTGGATAAGGACTACGTTATATTTCTCTGAAAGTTATTCGTAAGCATTGGATTGTTCATTATTAGTAGAGAATATTTGGAGATTTCCAATGATTCAATTGTTAAGGGAACAAACACAACGTTCCGACAGATATGACAAACTCCTTATCCTACTTACTAACTTATCCTACGTTTGGAAATAGTTTTTCCTTATTTTTCTTTCCTTTACCCATAATAATTTAAGAAAACGCTATAAAATACCATGGTTAAAAACTACGGCGACTTTAGA
>JAQJVL010006736.1:0-27406 GCA_035578905.1 Stictocephala bisonia | reverse complement strand
AAAAAAATTATAAATGAGCTTTTTGAATGAAAGAAATTTATTTTAACAACATTACTTTACATCAAAAACTTATAATTCAACATTACTTAGAAATAATGATGAAATCTGGTTTACTGATCACACTGATAGTTGCTGATAAAGTTAGTCAGACTGAAAGAGTTTGGGCCAGAGTCGTTTTGTAGATCTTGAGGAGATTGCTCTATCTGATGTGCGTGGTGAATGGATGGCATACTTAGACTATTTGAACAGTGTGGGGATTGAAGTGAGGTTAGATTTGAAGGACTCGATGTACTTGACTGAAAAGAAGATGTTGAGGAAGGTCGGTTTGAAGTTAAGTTCATAATTTCTGCCTCTGCCTCTGACACTGCTTGAAAAGCTTTGGCTCTGATCCTATGCTGGTAAAGATTGGGCATATTTTTTGTCAGTTGATACATTGACATGAAAAAGTTGAACATTAGGACATTCGAGTTTTGGGATTCTTCTAATAATTTTCTCCTATCTTCCGTCCGTTGTCGTGCCCTCTCTTCTCGCTGTTTCATCGATTGTGCCACTATGTCTTGTAAAATGGTTTACTTCTTTTTTTTGGGAGGGGGAGGGATATGCTGCTTTGGACTTGCGGCTTGGAATAACAACTCTCTGCCGTCACTACTGTGTCTTTCTTCGCCAGTTGGGGGCTGTTCAATTTCATTATTTTCCTGGTCAATTGAAACACCAGTCTCGTCAAGATGAAGTTGATGTGACCTCTGGTTCTCACCACCATTAAATGTTACATCTTGGACTTCCGAATGTGAATTTTCCGCAGGCTCTGACAAAAGCTGGGTCTCATCATCACTGTCGTCGACTATATTTCCTTATCGTGGCCCACATGACATGAAAGGTTCAAGAAAAGACATTTGATTTTGGTACTTCAGTAGTGTAGTATACCGATTCTGGCGCAACCCCTCCCCATGCCGGTTCTGGCGCAACCTTGACCTTTGTACTGTTATTGTTTACAAATTTATCACCACGTGTTGACCTTGAGGTCAAGACCACTGCTGATTATCACCACGTGGTGACCTTGAAGGTCAAGTTTACTACGAGCACGTGGACCCCCGCGACGTTGTCCTAGGTCAGTGTTGTTTTGGTGTGACGTCACGCCGTTTTCGCGCTCTTTCTGACGTCACGGCGTATTTATTAAAATAATTGTATTTATTTAATGCTTTGGCAAAAAGTGCCGGTGGTCGGTGCCGGGATCGATCTGAGAACCTTTCGTTTGTGAGACGAAGTCGATACCACTGAGGCACAGTGACACACCCGAGAGGGTAACGTAAGTAGCGGCACAAGAACGTGTGTGTCAGCTCGCTTCGCTCGAGCCACGTTATACTATATAAAATGAATTAATTTGTTCAGATGCAAAAAAAAAAAAATCCGTTTTTCTTTACACTATATAAAATGTACCAAATGTTTTTTCACAGTGTTACCAACTCTCACGATTAATTGGCAAAAAATATATGTCAGTGCTGCCAACTCATACGATTTATTACATTATACTATAATAAATACATACACGATTATTAAATTATACTATATTAAATACAAACGCGTTAATACATACGTTAAAACTGGTCGTTAAGTATTAGGAGAACAGAACTTGGTAAGAACTCTGAACTCGACCATTGGCGCAATAATTTGTATTTAATATAGTATTAATTTGTTCTGACCATTTAAATCAGATGTAAAAAAAAAAAAATCTGTTGGTTTGTCGTCTGCTAGTATCAGCTGATGTGGTTTGCTTCGCTTACACAGAGCCATACTATATGAAATACATGATGCATTTATGCTATATAAAATGTACCGATATTTCCAATAATTTGTATTTAATATAGTGTTATTGTCGTTCTGACCATTTAAACCAGATGTAAAAAAAAATCTGTTGGTTTATCGTCTGCTAGTACCGTCTGCTAGTACCAGCTGATGTGGTTCGCTTCGCTTACACCGTGCCAGATGTATTAATACTATATAAAATGTATTTTTCCAATAATTCCTATTTAATATATTATTAGTTTGTTCAAACAAAATCGGTTTTTCTTTATATTATATCAAATGTACCAACTGTTTTTTCACAGTGTTGCTAACTCACACGATTATTTGCATTATACTATATAAAATACATATATATATATGATTTTTTTCTCTTTTTTAATAAATACAAATGCGTTTTTCGGTGTTACAGTAATATTATTTTACTTTGTTTTCCTTCACATATAATGTATACTATATAAAGTATAGCCAACTTATGCTTTCATTCGTAGTATACTATAATAAATCTGTGTACTATAAAAAGTGCATCGATATTTATTCTTTGTCACGTTATAATATAATAATTGTTATGACGATAAATTTAAACAGATTAAAAAGGATTCTGGTTTTTCTGTGTACATATTTTATTTCAATATTATACTTATATACTATATGAAGTACATTGTTCATAATAAATCACTATTTTCGTTGTACTATAATAAATGCAATTAATTTTTATATATAAATCAGTTAGAATATCTTTGAAACAGCTAACACATTTATATTTATTTATTTGTATTACAATAATAAATGTATATTTGTTAATATGTATTAATTTAAGTTAAATTTTAATGTTTTAATACATTTGAGTATTAGGAGAGCAAAGACTGGTAGGAGTTATCAATGTTACGGTTACCGCCTGCGGCATACAAAGTGTCACTATCGAATCAGCGCGACCCGGCGACCTCTCCGTAAGATAGTCCGACTGCCTCGCGAACTGATTATGTGACTGCTGCTAATTTCTGCTAGCCTGATACTTTGTTTTTCATTGCATGTTGTTCGGATTCCATATTTAAGTGGTTTTAACTAAATATTTAATAGATGTGTAGAAGATAAAAAGCATATTATATTTTATTTAATATTTAATTCAGTATTTAAAAATCGTAAGGTAAAATACTATTCTATACATTTTTTTACTGACATAAATAACACAATATTTAAATTCTGTTATGGAATAAGTTATAATAATATTTAATTTATTATTTAAAAATCGTATGAGAATTTCTATTACAGGTATTTTTCAAAGTAATAAGTCGCACAATATTTATATGTTATTTAGTAATAAATTATAATAATGTTAATTGTTAGATACTGAAAACTCTATAAAAAATACTGTCTTTTTTAAAACCAACTGATGTATTTGTATGGTATACAATTGACCAAGTCCAATTTTGCTGATGCAATGTTTCATCATCTATACTTTGATACTGGTTTTTACCGTACGATGTCTAATTAACGTTATTCGACTGAATGTTTATTTTTAATATATACTCTATATGTGGTAGTGAGGCAGATATAAAAATTCGTATAATTCAATAAAAATCTGCAAAGAGCGGAAACTTCATCTGTACATACATGTATCTCAACAACAACAACCAAAGTTAAATCAATTGGTAAATATTTGTAAGAATGTTTATTTTTAATATATGTGGTAGTGAGGCAGATATAAAAATTCATATAATTCAATAAAAATCTGCAAAGAGCGGAAACTTCATCTGTACATACATGTATCTCAACAACAACCAAAGTTAAATCAATTGGTAAATATTTGTAAGAATGTTTATTTTTAATATATGTGGTAGTGAGGCAGATATAAAATTCATATAAAAATTCGTTTTAATTTCAACAAATATCACAAACACGTATTGAAAAAATCGAACTTTCAAATAATTTAAAAAAAAAAAAAACTTGTGACCGATTCATCATGAATAATTTATTTAAGTAAGGTCAAGATAACTGTATTATTATATGTTTTGGTTTTAAATAAGATATATTAAACGTTTATCGCAATAAAAAGTTATACCTTGACACTGATTTAATCATTAAATAAAAACTAAACTCATTGGCTCACTTAGAACGGGAAAAAACAATATAAAAATGGAATAATACAATATAGATGTTAAATTCAACATAAATTTCATTTCAGATATGTAAAATTATGAGTTAAGGAGTTCAATTATTATTCCCTCACACGTTAGTTAAAACAATCGAATAATATTGAATTACGAGCCATATTTAGACATATGTAATATTACAATATGTAGCATTTATTTCAGATTTCCATTAGGATCTTACACATAAGAGCCTTACGTAAAATTTAAATCCAATATGTTAAACACATTAGAGATTACAGTTATGTAAATATTAAATGGACAAAAATGTTTAATTTCTTCATGAAAGGATCTTCATACATGTCCAACTATTATAATATTCCTGAGAGAAACGATTAATTATAAATGGCACTTTAAGTTAATAACATGGTTTTTCCTATTTTGTAAAGATAAATTCTCTTACTAACAAATTAAGTAAATAAAAAAAAACAATTCTATGAATCCATTAATGTAAAAAAGATCATTTAAAATCAATAAATATATTTTTATAAAAAAAAAAATCTTAATTTATTTATTTAGGATAGTATCAATCAAGAACACAAAATGAGTAAATAATACATTTATTTACAAACAAGTATGTACAACAAAGTATCAATCAAGAACATAAAATGCATAGAAGTACTATAATACAATTTATTTACAAACAAATATGTACAAAAGATTATTTATCGTCAGAGTTCAATCAGTTATGATTTTTTAAACATGAAAATATATGGATACAATACAAGTATACTCTTTCATTTAACAAACAATAAGTCGATACATTAACATATTTTACAACAGACAATTTAAAATAATACAAAAGCTTGTGTAACTTAACTAATCAGTACTCTCATCATCATCATATTTACTATTTAATTTGTAATGACCAAAGGCCAATGTGTCTACGCCATTTTCACAGATATATCTCTTATCGTCTTTACCACTTAATGCAATTTTATTGCACGTTATCGTTTCAATGACGTGTTTCTTTGACCTAAACATTTTAATTTTCTTTCTGATTGTTAGATCGTTCAATAAACAGTTTTTATAGTCGTCAAACGAAATTTCTTCATTGACAACTCCCTTTGTTATACCTTTTGCTTTCTTTTGAACTGTAGGTTCTTTAGTGTTTTCATTTGCCTTACTTACAGGTTGCATGGTTCTTAAACAATATAATTTAGGCCTTAGTCCAATAAATTCTAACAACATAATTCCATTACATTCGTCTTTGAATTTACCCAATACCTTTTTATTTAAAGAACTAAAACACATGTGATCTATGGGATAATCAGACAAGTCGAAATAATTACAGAAAGCTGTATCATTTTTTAAATCTTTGTAAAAATCATCTGTTTCTATTTGATAGAAAAAAGCATCTGTATCCATGTACACTACTTTTACATTAGAACCATATTTAGGTTTAACAATTTTATAATGAAAATCATACATTAACGTTTTACTAATTTCTAAAACAGAGAACCCAACGTAAATTGGTTTGTCAAAATATATACATTCTTTAGCGCTTTCAACAGCGCACAGAGATTCATCGTAAATAATTCTATCTACAAATGTTGGCTTATTAAGTAACATATCCAGTCGTTTTTGAGATGAAACTAACTGTAGATTTATTCTTTTCCTGATGTTCTCTATGGTTTTACCAAACATGCTATTATTGAGCAGTTTATAGAAATCTTTTTCAAAAGAATTTTTAGCCTGCTGTCTTTTATCTGTATTAAGGTTAATGTAACTCTTTAACCAACAAGACTGGTTAAATTGTAATATTCTATGAATTTTTGTTAATACAAGACCATTTTCTATAGCCTGTTTTAGATTGACATAATGACAAATATATCTTTGTTTTGCTGTAAGAGTTGTTAACAATTTTTTGAATTTAGACTTAGGAGGACATTCAGATACTGGCAAAAATGGTAAATCATTATGTTCATCGTGCAATGACTCTGGGTAATCAACATCAACCTCTAAAAAATATCCAACTTCAGAATCATCTGGTATAGCTGTGACATCAAAATCATTCAAGTTTCCAGTATACCATGAGAAGTTATTCAAGGGCATAGGCTGAGCCATAGCCCAACCATACAAATTATTACAATCAACATACATTAGATAAGAATTACTAACATTAGGATTATAAGCGTTACCCATATAATGGTTATTTGCTACTGCATGTCGTTTTACACAAGATGTGATCCCTCCTCTTATTCCACTTTCAATAAATATATACATATTATAATCATTTAAGAGCTCAAGTTCTACTTTCGTATATTTCAGCATAGCATCGAAAGTAAAACTTGGAAGTGTTAAATAGTGTGCACAATCAAGCTGATAACTTTCCAAGCACAAATCTCTAAAATTTTCAAAGACGTCTGATAGCAACAACACGTCTAATTTTAGATATAATTCACTATATTCACCTAATGTTGAAATAGAAAAATGGTTCCAAACATTAGTGGCGTGAGCATAGTCTTCGTCAGATATGTCACAGTTCAACAAAGAATTTCTAAAGCTCTCTTTAGGAGGGAGCCGTGTTTCATTCAATTTGTCCCATGAAGATGTATACTCATAAGGGTACACACCTTTTCTAGTTACCAGAGGAAAATCTATTTCAGAAAAAAACTTTTTGATATTAACAAATTTATCACGTGACAAGTTGTTTACAAGAGTTGCTAGACTGGAACTCATGATTTTGTAAGTATCGACAAATCTAATGTTCATGCCACTTTTTGTTTGTTTGGAAAATGTGATATATTTTTCAGTTGAAGTGGGAATAACGCTGATACGTCTATGATCAAAACCTAATTGTTTAACTATAAAGTGAGAATCATAATTAGATGTACCATGAATGAAAATCGGTAAATTCCTTTGCTCTTGTCTTTTTAAATTACAATGCTTACATAAAACTGATCTAAAACGTCCTGTCAAGTGACAATGATCTCTATGAGGTCTAACAGTAGAAGTAAACGGTTTCTCACACATTTCACAATTTCTAGCCGTTCTTACAAGAATCTGTTCTTCTATGGTTAGTGGTAACATATCAATATTATGCATCCTAATACAATCACCAATTATGTTCGCTAAATTAACTATGTAATTCATAAAGTGTTTAGCAGCATGTCGACCTCTATACAAATATGGACATTGAGGAAGCACATTTTTCACAAAGTCTGGTAAAGTATTGCTACACACAACATACACGCAAAAGCTCATTGGCTCATGCACATTATCTACATGTGTATATTTTGTCACTTGTTCATTAACAGGCTTTAATATACACTCAAAATCTGCATAAATAGCAATTGGTAATCTAAACATATTTTGTGTATTAGTAAATTTTAATATTTTTGGATCTTCTTTATCCTCATTAGGCATCAAAGCTCTAACAGGTTTATTTAGACAACAAATTTTTTTATGTTCCATTAGTTTACGGTTTTTACTCTTCCCCCAGAATCTTGAAAGACATCGTTTACACACTGAAACTTTATGACCATACTTCGACATTTGGGAAGAAAATAATCTGCTGAAATTCGATATATAGCAATAGTGACTGACACCTTGATTGTTTGTTATTAAAAGTAAATCAATATGGATAGACTTTTCATTGTCAGCAACTCTCAAGGGGTATATATCATTAGTTTCATTTAGGCCATAAACATTAACACTTACATCACAATTATTTCGTTCAAATTTTTGGATTTGTTTGATTGGAGTAGGAAAGTCAATTCCATTGAAATTCAATCTGTTACATACAGCATGGTAACGATGATTTATTCTTCCTCTGTCCTTTCCAGTAACAAAATGGCATAATAAAGCCCATTTAAAACAGTAATTGTCATGATTAATAGGATTTATAACAGCTTTCTTATGTAAAATGTAAGGAGGTAATGGAATATAAGTACTTCCACCTAATGGCCTGTATCTATTAATTCTAATCATGATCCCATCGACACGTAATAAACTCCAACCACTACCCTGTCCTTCGTAAGTCGACTCTTCTTTACATATCTTCTCAAATAGAGAATGCAAGACACTATTTATACTGTTTTCAACAAACACAGAGATATTTTTAGTTTTAAACGCGCGATCTTGACGCTCGTTAGTATTAGGTTTCACATACGTGCACTCAACTAATAAATTGAATTTAACTGCTCCAAATAATTTAACTTGTTCATTAATAATTAACTCCATTTCATCTTTATGAAGAGAAAGTAACATACAAATATCCTTTGCCGATCGATTAGTATTTTTTAAGTAAAATGTTTTTAAATTTCCCTTAAACGCATTTTCCAGTTCAACAAAATTATTAGCTTGACCTATTATATTCATTCTATCTTTCTTCCTTCTTACATCATTCGCCATCTCGATATCATTTTCAAAATTAGTTTGATCCTCATCATCTTCATCAACCTCCATTTGTTCGGGTATTGTTAATTTTCTTTTTTTGAAAGGTAAATGATAATACATCTGAAAAAAAAAAAAAAAATTCTAAACAACGTATGAGACAAAATATTAAACCATTTAGTTTAATGATGGAGGAGAGTACCTAATTGAACTATTCCTTCATCAATTAACAATTTATTACTAAACCTCTACCCACTTAGCTTAATACATGTTATATAAATATTATCTATCGAAAAAATCTAACTCTCTTTCTAGCGTCTTTGTCTTCATCCTCCTCGAATTCAGTAACTTTTGATTCTTTAATTTGTAAAATTCGTTTACTTTCATTTGCCCAGACATTGTTCACTGCTGTATACGATTGATCTTTATCATTATTCACAAGAAACACCGCTTTTTTCCAAATCTTCGTCCAATATTGTGCAGGCTTAACCCCTTTTAGATCTTCACAATCGGTAATTTCTATTTTTATTAAATATTTTCCAGTTTCGCCAGGTGTTACACACTTACGAGTGACAGTATCGTTTTTTACTAATACTTGCTGGCTTATTGTTTTAGATCTTTTCTTTGAATTACATTTTTTTCCAAACAATTTAAATAGTTCATCGTCTTTATCAGAATCATCATCATCATCGTCATTGTCAGATAGAGACCTCTTTTTAGACTTAACAGGTCTATCTTCATCGTCATCACTGATCTCAATTAACGAAATTTTATTAATAGCTTCTAATACAAACTCCTTAATATGTTTTACAATGTCAACTGAATATCTGTTTGTAGAATAAACTTGCAGAACTGGGTCTGCGTGTAACATAATTTCGTCATAGTCCCTATCAAGTTCGTTTATAATTTCAAATTTTTCTTGTGAAAGGTCACTTGTTTGAGCTATTCCCGTACAAATTGTATTTGAAACCATTTTTAGATGAAAATAGAGCGCTGTTAAGTCCGGGTTCATCATATCCGACACTTTTTTTCTTACGTCAAATATTACCTTTTCCCACATACTAACCGAAGTCATACCGATTAGAATTAATAGATTCACGACTCCTTTCAAGTCGTAACTTTCAGTCGGCGCTTTTCTATATATGACTTTAGATCTGTTTGGTTGTTTGGGTTTCTGTATCTTTGGGGTTTGAGGTGGAGGTATACATTCCGATTTACTTGTACTAGGTCGATTAAGCTCTTCTAACTGCTGCTCGACAGATTCGGTAAACTGCTCTGTATTTTCCATGACTATAAAAAAGAAAAAATAATATTTAAATATGTAATTATATGAATGAAAATATTATCTAAATTAACATCCTGTTGAGCCAAACCCTCCTTTACCTCTTACGGTAGTAGAAGGTGGTTCATTAAGTTGAATTAAATTAGGTTCTAGAATTTTTTCACAAATCAGTTGAGCAACCCTATCACCTCGCTTTACACTATACACATTTTCTGAATGGTTAAACAAAAGTATTCCTACATTGCCCGTGTAATCGTGACGGTGTCTAAGATAAGACTGAGTTAACTTTTATACTGAATTAAGTAGAATATTGATACTTAAATCGTTTCCAAAATTCTTCATCAATTGCGTTAAATCCTTTTTTGAATTCTGTCCAATCATCATAATTAAAATGAACAAAACTATCAGGTTTATTATCACTATTCTTTTTTACAATAAAAATATTTGTATTTGTTTGCCAATTACTGAGTATTACTTTTAAATTATTAGTTAATATTAAAGTCTTACTATAAGCATACTCCATACCTGCTGAACACCTTAACGGTCGAAGTCAATTAATGAACTGATCCATTATACACAACCCAATTACTATTTATAGTTTAAAAATCGTTTCAAAAATTCTTCATCAATTAAGTCAGAAATATCAGGATAAACATGTCTCAATTCATTTAACATAGAATTCCACATTTCTTTCCGTGTAAAATCACGGTAGTATACATAGTATGCATCATTCCATGTTTTTTTAGAAGGATACCACTTCACATTATTCTTTTTACAATATAAATACCAAAAATAATCATCTTCAATGAAACGCACTTTGTAAAATGGTAAATTTACTAAAATATTATATTTTAATTCTAATGGTAATGTTCGTATATGATCTTCTAAGTACGTATTCCGCTTTTTTCTGACAAACCAAGATCTTCTCTTCTTCATCACAATTTGTACACAAACAACTCACGAATACTGATTCAGCCCTGAAATCTTGATGTATTTATACCAGTAAAATGACGTCAATTGAACACGTGTCTGACAACTGTAACATATCTTTAAGTATCTCCCGCCAAACGTCTTGACCAATATTCTACTAATTCAGACGTTCTGTTTCTTGTTCTTGGCAATGGTGTTGATGATACTTTTGGATCTTGCACATGTTCACCTCCATGTCCGACATGAGTTTGATTCCTATACCATCTAGTGTCACCAGTTGTCCACGTACTAGAAGAAATAAATTTGCTTTGTTCAGGTTTTCTTCCTTCTCTAAATATTCTCTCGTAATATGTTTGATAAGCCGTTATTGTTGGATCGGTTATCGGACGTCGACTGTTATTTTGATCTTGATTTGATTGACCCTGAGCAGGAGCGTGGTGTGCCATGGTCTAAGTATAACGAACGACTAACAACTCGGTCTGAGCAAAGCTATAACAGAAAAATCATATACGTATTTACTATAGTATAATGCTGACACTAGGATCAAACGATGTCCTTGCTCAGAATCTTTGAACTTGTGATTCTTCAACTCCTTTAAGCTCAGCCATTAGTCTGTTGTAGAGTTCTTCCCCACACTCCTTAGGACCGATGTTTTCAAACAATTTAATAAATGAGTATTCGTAATTTCTAACTTTGTTGCAAACGCTACAATCAGAACCACAAGCAGCTGTCTCTGTACGGTCTCTCTTAAATTTTATATTTTCTACATCCTCGACCAGTTCAGCCATTCTTTGAAGTTTTTCTTCAGCTTCTGGACTCCAGCTAGGTTTTGCAAATCTCAGCTCAAACATGACCACCAGCAAGTTTGCACACATTGTATCTGTGGGTGATAGTGTCTGAACAATACCTTTATATAACCCTGTATTGAAAAAGTGGTGGGGGATAGTAATAGAATACTATATTAAATACAAATTATTGCGCCAATGGTCGAATTCAGAGATCTTGCCAAGTTCTGTTCTCCTAATACTTAACGACCAGTTTTAACGTATGTATTAACGCGTTTGTATTTAATATAGTATAATTTAATAATCGTATATGTATTTATTATAGTATAATGTAATAAATCGTGTGAGTTGACAGCACTGACATATATTTTTTGACAATTAATCGTGCGAGTTGGTAACACTGCGAAAAAACAGTTGGTACATTTTATATAGTATAAAGAGAAACTGATTTTTTTTCGGATTGAATGGTCATTAATACATTTCATATAGTATAACGTGGCTCGAGCGAAGCCACACACGTTCTTCTGCCGCTACTTACGTTACCCTCTCGGGTGTGTCACTGTGCCGCAGTGGTATCGACTTCGTCTCACAAACGAAAGGTTCTCAGATCGATCCCGGCACCGGCCACCGACACTTTTTGACAGCATTAAATAAATACAATTAATTAAATAAATACGCCGTGACGTCAGAAAGAGCGCGAAAACGGCGTGACGTCACACCAAAACAACACTGACCTAGGACAACGTCGCGGGGGGTCCACGTGCTCGTAGTAAACTTGACCTTCAAGGTCACCACGTGGTGATAATCAGCAGTGGTCTTGACCTCAAGGTCAACACGTGGTGATAAATTTGTAAACAATAACAGTACAAAGGTCAAGGTTGCGCCAGAACCGGCATGGGGAGGGGTTGCGCCAGAATCGGTATACTACACTACTTACTTCCATGGTCTTTCTGCTGAAGTGGAGCACCACTTATATAACTTTTTTTGTGACGACGCCGAGCATCTCGATATCCACCTCTCAATTTCAACCAAATATTTTTTGTTTCTTCACCTGAAAATAAAAACATGTAATGAGTTTTCTTTATAATTAAAGAATCCTTCTTCTACTGGTTTAATGTAGTACAATAATTATTGATTTTGATGCATTTTAACAAGATTAAATTAATCAGATATATTGCTACTGGTGATAGCTACAAAAGTATTGCTTACAACTTCAGATTGGGAGATCGAACCGTTTCTAAAATTTTGAGGGAGGTAGCCGTCGCAGTATGGGATCAAATGCAACCAATATATTTACAAGAACCATCTACACAAAAATGGGAGTCAGTTGCAAACAGATTTGAGCAAAGATGGCAATTTCCACACTGTGTTGGGGCAGTAGATGGGAAGCACGTTGTGATTAAAAAACCTGGCAAAAGTGGTTCTTCTTATTTTAATTATAAGCATACATTCTCTGTGGTTTTGCTGGCTACAGTTGACGCAGATTACAAATTTATCACCATTGATGTTGGCGCCATGGGACGGTTCAGTGATGGAAGTTTGTTTTCGAGCAGTTCATTGGGCAAGAAGCTGATGAAGGGCAATTTATTACTTCCTGAGCCAACACTGGTACCTACTATTGATAACCCAGTACCGTATGTATTCGTTGGAGACGAGGCTTTTCCATTATCGGAAAATCTAATGAGACCATATCCAAGGAGATATGTAACGGGAAATTACCAGCACCAAATATTCAACGCCAGACAACCAGTGGAATGTGCTTTTGGAATATTGGCTTCACGGATTCGTATCTTTAGAAGACCATTTGAAAATAAAGTTGACACAGTAATAGATGTTGTAAAGGCAACTTGCGTTATTCATAACTATTTAAGGGCATCAGTACTTGTTTCAAATGAAGATTTGGACGATATTGAACAGTTGCCACAGAATCAGTTACTTTCACTAAGAAGTTGCAGAATCAGACGTTCATCAAATGCGTTTAGAGTGAGAGAATAGTTTACACAATATTTCAACAACTTTGGAGCAGTTCCATGGCAACATCGAACGGTCATACTCGGAAATTACTAGTTTATTGTAATTTTAAAGCACATCGAATTGATACATATCAACATGGACAACAGCATTATTGCCATTTTAATGATATTTTAGCCGTCAATAAAACAGGGTGTAATCTAAAATAATGTGCATATTGCAATGAGTATCATCAACTATTTGTAAACATGTGTAAAGTTTAGAAGAATAGTTACAATAAATGTTGTTTTACTAGCTGGGAATTGGTATTTATTCTTATCATTATACCATCCAAAAATTTATCACACAATTAAAGTAAGACTCAAGTTTTTCTTGACCAATATGAAATCACCGAACTCGAAATTATTTACACTAGTATTCAGTAATTTACAAGAATTTCGTTATTCTGATATAGAAGGTTACAACAGTACACGCAACTTAATATTTAACAATAAGTTATCATCAACCAACAATTCCTTTGTAACACAATACGTCTTGAATGTTTAGTTTTAATTTATTCTTGAGTTACATGTCTTTTCCATTTAGGCTGTAAGCTATTTATGTTAGTGAAATGTTATTATACATTATGTTTACTAACCGTCTCTTAGGTTCAACTCCTTTGCGATATTCATCCAAATTCTTGTTTTCAATTTACTCTTCATATAATTTGTGTGTTTGGTGTCGTACAGCTCTGGATATTTTCTTACCGCCTCTATCACCTTTTCTTCGGTTGACATCTTGGATAGTAAAGTATATCACACAGAAATTATTCAAAATAAATAAACTTACTGAAACAATAGTTAACAAACAACTGAACAACACAAACTGAAACAACACAAGTTAACAAAACTTGTAGGTTATAATCGAAGCACACAGAACAAGTGGGACACGAGACGCGTGGCGCGACAAACTGTGTCTCTGCCACAGCGCCACGCGTGTCGCGTCTCGCGACAATCGCTGCGTTGCGTCGTGTTGCCAATTTGCGCTGATCCATTAATTTACAAGAGTTACAAAAACTCGCGCTGTGTCGCGTCGCGCCACACGCGCTGGTCGCGTCTCAATATGCGCCTTGCCTTAGAGACATGTTATACGGGTAGCAAGAACGCGACAGATAAAACTCCGACGCTGAACTAAAAATTCAGTGCTGTTATACGAGCAGCAATAACGCCGCGTCGTCGACGCCAGGGAGCTGTTAGGGCCATGTCATACGAGCGCTATTGCCGTCGCGCAGATGCCGTCGAGATAGCGCCGGAAAAAGTACATGTCATACGTGACGGCAAATGCGTCGCGTTGATGCCGTCCCGCCAACGCCAGGTGCCTGTCATACGTAGCGTCTTCCGGGCGCATTTGCCGTCGCGCAATTTTTTTATTACCAAGATGGACACCATCCAGTTAGGTTGTATCAGCTTTTTGCACATTTTATATACCTATGAAGAGTATTATCGGAAGATTCCAAGACGATGGGGAACCCATCCTGTGCTTTCTTCTCGTTTGTCGACAGGACAGTTTCATCTGATGTTCCAGGAACACAGGAAGTATGAAGATACATTTTTTAGTTACTATCGAATGTCGGTTGCTTGTTTTGACGAACTCCTTAGTGCCGTGTGTGACAAAATAAGAAAGACATGAAGAGGAGTATAGAACCTGCAGAGAGACTGGTCATAACATTAAGGTAACTATGTTAATATTGAATAAAAGTGAAAGAAACTTACCTTAGACGAATCCTGCACTAAATTAAGAGTAACAAATAAACTTACCTTAAGGAGAAATATGCATTAGAATAATAGAAATTTAGTTGTAATTGGCAGTTATGTTGTGAAATGTAGTGCTGCTCTTAAAACTCGTAGGACATGTGCTTTAACGAGTGTTTAAAAATCATTTTATGGGTTAATAATATTAAAAATGTTATCACATACATTTTAGCCAATAAAATACTCTGATTTCATTAACGTGACACAACAAATTAAAATAAAAGGGTCGCGGCAAAACCGCATACTGTCATCTCGTAGGATTTGTTAAAAGTTGTTATCACTCGTATGCCATATTTTAACCCCACTTATTTTCGCTACTAAAAGTGGATTTCCTTCAAGTTTAGTCTTTTGCAAGAGTAAAGATTTTAAATGTACAATTCATTTGTAATGTGGCGTGTAGGCCTACATAATGGAAAAGGCGTCCTAATAAATATAGACTATTTACTAATAATACAATATTTATTCAAAACACATTTGCTGTTAATACAAAAAAATATGTTTCAGCTCATTGTTTAAAGATACATAGTTATTCGGAAATAAACATAGCTTCTGAAATATTAAATGTTAGGTAATTGTTTAAAACTATATAGTTATTTAGAAAACATAATGTTTGAAATGTTCCTTGCAATTCCTAAACTGCAAGTTATTTATCTATTACTCTTTAACAAAACATTATAGACAAATAAAAACTTAATCAAATAAACAAAATCAAGTTAAACTTAGCGAGTAAACAAAATCAAAGAAATACAATCATGAGGACCGGCTAACCACTACATTGCTATAATTTTATGAAATCGGACATGTTGAAATGTTGAGAGTCTGGGTCAGAGATGCTGGGACAATCATGATTGTCAACTAACTGATCGGAGCTGTGTGCACTTGCCGGTGTCACACGACCAGGATCACTGAACTGATGCACGTTAGATGAAGATGTAGATGGAGAATATCCAGTTGTTGGACCGGATGTGCCACAAGGGATGTACATATAAGAGGATTTTTCGATTGCGTTGCGGAATACTTCCGTAATTTGCATCCGAACATCGAATGCCAAATTTGGTGGCAAATTATCCATAGTAGGGACAAAAGAAAGCAGGAAAGCCTTGTTTCCAAACTTGTCGGACTCCAAACCAGCCTTCTGAATTTGTAGACTTTCTTGCATGATGTTAGTAATGTTCTTTGAGGCGGATGCCAATGATAAGCCCACAACTGATCTCTTCTTCACCCTTTCCTGCCGCTGTAGACGCTCTTTAACAGAAGAAGAAGAACTTGGGTTAGAGTTTTCCGGTGGTACTGTGTCTCTGTTGACCTCCGATTCATTTCCATCTTCATGAAGTGAAGCAGTTTGCTCTTCCGGTGGGGCGATGTTGGACGCAGTGTTTTCACTTCCTTTTACGTGAGGGAGCAGGAAAGACAGTTGGTCGTAAAAAACATATTTTTTTTTATTTGCTGGGACTCCTGTTTCGGTTTTCTTCATTAAACGGAAATCTCTAACGAAGTTATCGCGCAATGTTTTCCATTTCTTCATTAGTTCTTTGCCTAAAATAAATCAAACACGATTCAGTAAAATCGTAACAAGAAATTAGAGAATAACATTATGTATATCACAGATAACATATGAATTATTTTAAATGCATTTATGTAACGTAGCAAACCTTTTTTTTATAATTTTACTACAGGAAGCAAAACGGTTCTTTTAAGTTGGGTTTTTAACAGTTATGGTTTTTTTGTATGTTGCAGATATTTGGCCTCTGGAATGAATTTTGGAGATCTGGAGTTTAACTTTCAAGTCGCAAGGAACACTGTTGGTGTTATTGTTAAAGAAACTTGTGAAACCATCTGGGAAGCATTGCAGCACCAGGAGATGCCATCGCCGAACCAGGAAATGTGGCTGGAAAAGTCTCTGGAATTTAAACAGTTTACTGACTACCCAAACTGTATTGGGGCTGTCGACGGAAAACATGTCCGTATTCAATGTCCACCGAATTCCAGATCTGAGTGCTTTAACTATAAGAAATATTTTTCGTTGGTGTTGTTGGCTGTAAGTGACGCTAAGTACAATTTCACTGCTATTGACGTAGGTTCGTATGGTCGTGAAGGCGATTTCAACTATTTTCAAGAACTCTAATTTGTACAAGAGACTCAAGGCCGATCAGCTATGTTTGCCCAAAGACAAGCCCCTCACTCCGTCAGGCGCACCAGTACCTTTCGTTCTTCTCGGAGATGAAGCGTTTGGATTGTCAAAACGTGTGATGAGACCATACGCGCAAAAGAACTTGAACAAAGGAAGAAGGGTGTATAACTACCGGCATTGTCGTGCGAAGCGTACTGTTGAATGTGCGTTTGGAATTATATCTAATAAGTGGCGCATTTTACATTCATGCATCTTGGTGAGAGAGGAATTTGCAACTGCAGTTGTTCAGTGTTGCTGTTTATTGCACAACTTTGTAAAGAAACGCGATGGTTTCATTTTTGATGACACTCTGACCTGCGAAATGGATGACGTAGAAGATGTTACATCTGTAGGAGGGAAATCAAATGGGATTACAGTTAGAGACCTTTTTTGTGAGTACTTCAATGGTCCAGGAGCAGTCTCTTGGCAAGAGAGGTACGCGTACTTATAAAGCAAAAATACGTAGATGTTCCTTCAGTAGAGGTTAAAGAGAAAAAGATAAATATGCCTGTATTCTATTTGCTTTGTAACATCAATATCTAATTCTGAATAATAAAATAAAGTTTCAATAACACAATTTTATGAACAATTATTCATACCTACAGCCTTCACTTTTAAATTTTGACTATTTATGACTTTTAATTTAGTATGTATGTCACCATGTTTCCAATGCTATAAAGTGATTGGTACAAATAATTGTTAAACGGTTTTCAAACTGAAGAAATTTCCAAATCAATTCCTACTATACTTCTTCAAAAAGAAAAAAAATCTTAGTCAATAATGCAAAGGTTTCCTTAGTACGTATCACCTTTAGACGTATAAATTGAATGCCAATTCATAAAATACTTCTATAACAAAAAACCCTACTACAAAAAATAGGCCCCACCGTTGATTATGCTCTGATCATGCAAAAGTGACACAACATATCGGCCTGTTCATAAATATGGCCTGACAATTAATCATCTGAAAACCTTTTACAAAGTATTGTTCTCGACTTATACTCAATACTATACAAGTAATAATTATAAGTATTTAATATGTAAACAGTGAGGCGCTGCGCCAAGCCCTTTTTTCCAGAAATAGTGCCTACGTGACTTATCGGTGATGCGAGGAACGTTTGACTTGTCCTTGAGACGAATCACTTCCCCCACCCCGTCGCCACTCACCCATTCCGGTCACCGACTTGGCCATTTCCCCATTCCCCGCGCCCTCTTCTGTTTCTCACGCTCTTCGGCTATGCATTTATTTATGGAATCAAAATCAGCTGTTTATTCACATCAGCTCAAATAAAAAGTAATGTCCAAGGAATACGTGGGAACTTTGAACTCGCCTGCAACTGGCGCTAATAATAGTTTGACTCTTAATGTGCGTGTGGCAATTTAAATGTACACCGGTAATTTTGAGGTTTGTTGAAGATAAATTTGGCGTTAGAACCTCCCAGATTCTTATAAAAAGTTACCTTAAAAATTCAACTAAAGAGTTTATGACAGAAATCAAAGGAACATTATTATTTTTATTTAAATATAAAACAAGTACAACTGCTTACCTGCATTGTCTTTTTCAACAGCTGTCATCTGATTCCAGTTTTCGTCATGGCCTCCCCAACCTCGTTCCAGCACTGTGCCTTCAGTTGCCTGTTGCTGTAATCACTCGACTTTACATCGTACAGAGGTGGCAGTTTTTCAACTAAATAAATAAATTTTTCCGTATCAAACATCGTATCAAATATCGTAATGATCACTCCAAAGGTGTTCCAGCTGTTCTGACACACTACGTGCTCTGACAGTGCTCACGTGGCAAATGCGTCCCGCTGGCGCTAGCGCTCCGTATGACAGGGTCCCCGCGTCACGTGCGCCGCGTCGGTAACGTGACCGACCGCGTTGGCTGCGCTCAGCGTCCGGCTAACGCGGACTCGCCGACGGCATTAGCGTCCGTATGACATGCGCCTAAAGAACCCCATTGCCGGGTTGGAGTGACTTTAACGTGACGGCATCTGCGCGACGGTAATAGCGCTCGTATGACATGGCCCTTAGGCTGGTACTATACGGACGCTAAATGCGTCGCGTTAATGCGTCGCGTTAACGCCAAAGTTCGGCGCATAAGTAGTCCAGACTATACGGACGCAAAATGCGTCGCGCTGTTTTTGCGTCAACGCCCCGCTGGCCAGACTATACGAGCGCAGAAACCGCCACGTTGCTTCCCAGATCACTTTATTCCAAGTTGCCAATATGGATGCAGTGCAGATCGGTGCTGTAGGGTTTCAGTGTCTACTAGAGATGTATTTGGAAAAGACCAAAAGGCAGGATAGACGTTGGGGTACCCATCCCGTTCTAAGCAGCAGATTGACAACAGGTGCGTTTCATTTGATGTTTGAGAAGCACAGACAATATGAAGACAAATTTTACCAATATTACAGGATGTCTGTTAGCTCATTTGATGAACTTTTACATCTTGTCAGTGACGGTCTGATGAAGAAAGATACCAACATGAAAAGGAGTATTGAGCCAGCTGAAAGACTTGCTATAACCATCAGGTAAGCCGTTTATGGGTTAAATCGAAGGGTAGATCCATGTCAAGTGTTCCAGCAGTGGTTGCTTGACATTTTCAGAAACATTCATATTTGGTAGATCCATTTGGAAATGGGGACCCTATTTGTTTTGCCCGCTAGCTGTTTTCGCCTTTGCAAGCATCCCCCCAAATATAAGGAACTGACCTACCAAATAAAATTTTTTCTGAGATTATCAAGCAACCAATATTTTTTTCCTGGACCTTGGGATGGATTAACCCTGAAGTGGTTTTAAACATTTAGTGTATATTATTATTTTTTCCTTCTAGAATAATGTTTGTTTTAAGTAAGGGTTATATAAAAAACGCAAAAACAGTTCTGGAATATGTATTAGTTTTAGTTTAATGATTCTTTTAACATAGTATTATAAATATTTCTATCAGGTGTACAATATGTAACATCGGATATTGATAAAAAATACAAATAAGAGCCTCGTTCAGTTTAAATTGCAGTCAGACACTTACAAACACAATAGGTACGTTGTAATCATTTTGTGATACATTATAATCACTAGGTTAACATATTTTGGTAAACTGAATGTAACTGATTTTTATGTATTGATTACGGAACAACATTAAATTTCATTTACCTCAAATTGCTCTGAAAGTTAGCAGACCAATTTTGACCGAGTTATAAAATACAACCTTTTTCTATATATTTGTAATGAAGGAACAATGTAAGCCTATAACATTTTCCAATAGTTATATTAGCTTAGTCTTTTGTAAACAGATAACCTACAAACAATAGTAAACTAACCACATATTACAAAATATGAACTACTATTAAGTAAGTAAAGAATTGTATGACCAAGAAGTTTCAGTTCTGCACAAACACACTGGGAAGTTAATTACAAAATTGTCATTATTCCACAGTTAATCGATTGGTATCTTTCACGACACAAAAACCTTTTACTACTTTAGGTAAATATTCCATATAGGCCCTTTAGAGTAAAAAAAATAAAAATCGGGAGGGACTCTATATACGGGAAATTTACCGTACTTGTATTTCATTTAAAAACTAGCCTACTTCTTCTTACTAGAAGATGGTTCAATTCCCGGGTTCACGGAAAAATGTACAAATTCTGATATGTTAAATGGTTGGTTTTGAGTGTTGTCACTGGAAGTGGCATTAGAGCATTCGGTGTTTTCGTCATAGTCACCGATTATTGATGGTGTGGTCGGAGTCGGAGTTGTGTATGGTGAATTTAGGCCCGAGAACATTAATGGTGACGCAGATGTGTAGTCCATCATTTGGGTACGCACTGGCACTGGTTCCTGAACTCGTGTTTGGTTCATAATAGCATTTCGGAACACTTCAGTTAGTTGCATCCTAACATCAAAGGCAGCAAGTGGTGGTAGGCTGTCCATAACAGGAAGAAAAGACATTAAAAATGCCTTGTTCCCAGATTTATCTGAGCTGTTAGCTGAGGAAGTGTTCGCTCTTTGAATGGCGATGCTTTCTTGCATCAATGATGTAATGTTTTTTGAAGCTGATGTCAAAGTTCTCTCAATATTAGTTCTTTTTGACACACGTTCTTGTCTCTTCTGACGTTCAACTTGTGACGAATTTGAAACGCTGTCAGCACGGTCATTGTCATTACAACCGTCCTCTTGAACCTCAACTGCATTAGTTGTTTCTACTGTTTCTACTGCTTCTTGTTCAGATATAATGTGTTCAAGGGGTGGAATATTTGATACGTTCTTGTCATTGGGCTTCATGTAAGGTGTCAAAAAAGACAGTTGGTCAAAGAAAATGTATTTCTTTTTTTTTGTTGCTGGAGCTCCAGTCTCATTTTTCTTTAAAATACGTAGTTCCCGAACGAAATTGTCACGCAAAGTCTTCCATTTTTTCATCAGATCTTTGCCTAAAACAAACGGAGCACTTTTAGAATCATATAACTGTATACTTGTCACAGGTTTAAAGCAGGTAATCATAATATAACATTTCTTGTTTGATTATAGTGTATTAGGGACATATTAGGGTCATTCCTTGTAAAATCATCAGAGTGGGGTTTCTTGACTGTTTTATTTTATTTTAATATTTTTATCACGACTTCTACCGCACTTCAGGAGATCAACACAATTAAAGAAAAGATTATTTTTTTAATTCTGTTTTATACACTTACTTAAAGTGAAGACAACCATGAAAATTTAGCGATTTTAAAGGTTTCCGGAAACCATTATAGCTCAGTTCTTTAAAAGGATATTTTAGATTAGTTTATTCCAAATTGCAGATAAAAGTACAGTATTTTGTTGTTCAACTCCCTTTAAACGTTATACTAAAATCCCCTTCTGTTCTTACGTTATTTTACAAGAATTAAGTAAATTGTTTTATAATGTAAGACTTAAAAGCGTGTAAATCTACACATCTACAAAGACGGCAGTATCAATGTCTTATATTAGATAGCTATATTATGTTTCGCTTATATTTACGTTATATATTTTAGGTATTTGGGCAGTGGAATGAACTTCAGTGACCTTGAATTCGAATATCAAGTATCAAGAAAAACAATACGTCTCGTTGTTGAGGAGACCTGTGAAACAATTTCGGGAAAACTGCAGTCAACTGAAATGCCAATCCCTACAAGTGATGAATGGCTTTTGAAGGCAACGGAATATGAGAAGTTAACCAACTTCCCAAATTGTGTTGGTGCCATTGACGGCAAACACGTGCGGATACAATGTCCACCAAGTTCAGGTTCACTGTACTACAACTTCAAGAAGTATTTTTCACTTGTATTGTTTGCAGTCAGCGACGCACAGTGCAACTTCACTGCAATAGATGTTGGTGCATATGGCCGGGAGGGCGATTCCACAATCTTCAAAAACTCAAACTTTTACAAAAGACTGAATGCCGGCCAACTGAACCTCCCAACAGAGAAACCGCTTTCACCAGAAGGCCCCACAGTACCTTTCGTATTTCTTGGCGATGAAGCTTTTGGTTTAACTACACGTGTGATGCGCCCTTACCCACAGAAGAAACTCACAAAAGAGAGAAGTGTATATAACTATAGGCACTGCAGAGCCAGACGTACAGTTGAATGCGCATTTGGAATTATGAGCAACAAATGGCGAGTTATGCATTCCTGTATCCTGGTGAACCCGATCTTTGCAACGAAAATCATTCAGTCTTGCTGTATATTGCATAATTATGTAAAAAGGCGGGATGGTTACATTTTTGAAGAATCGCTTACATGTGACATGGCTAGCGTGGTCGGAGCAGCAGTAGGAAGTGGTCGTAGTAACGGACTTGTAGTAAGGGACTTGTTCTGTGAGTATTTCAATGGACCAGGAGCCTTAAACTGGCAAAATCAATATGCCTAAGCACAATCACTTGAAAAAGTAGGACTTAGTAAAAAGAAGAAAAAGTAAACTTAGAAAAAGTATAACAATATTATTTCCTATGTAAAAAATTTTAAAATAAAAAGTTTTGTAATTGACTACTTTGAATACATCCTGTTATGTTATTGTAGCTCCTCTCTAATTAGACCTTTGTATCATAATCTAGTGTCAGTTCTATAAACAGTATTGATCAACTCGTGAATAGGTTTAGTGAAGGTTGGCAAGGAAGAACAGTGACCTTGGACGACTCATAGCGCAGAAATAGACTTTTCACCCCTCCCCTTTCTACCATACCGCCGGCGCGACGGCGACGCCGGCGCCGGTGCCGTCTGGGCTAGCCATGCGTCGTAACTTCGATATCTACAGCAGTAGATAACAAGTATTTTAAGTGCCAAAAACTGTGATCATGTAAGCAATGGCACAATTAAATCACTAATGTTCTTTACAATACGTTACAAATAACATACGTTTAACATACATTTCAATATTTAAACCTTTTACGTCAAATAACCACACAATTAAACAAATAACCATATAATCAAACCGTAATTTAAGGAAAGAGATGATTTCAAAACGGTTTTAAGTAATTATCACAACAAAGTTGTAATTTCATTTTTGTCTTAATATACTTTCCATATTTATGTACGGTACTATTATTAATTATTGTCTTCGTTACTATTGTAAAACAACAAAGATAGTTAGTTGTACTTGGTGCTTAGAAAAAATATGTTTACATCATTACACCTTTGTTTATAAATATATCAAACTTACTTACCTGCTTCGTCCTTCATTTGGGGAGTCATTTCCTCCCAGTTGTCGTGCACAGCTGCTCCTACCTCCATCCAGCACTGAGCTTTAACATTTCTGTTTGAATATTCTTTTGACTGAACGTCATAAAGTGGAGGTCGCTTCTCTACTTCTAAGATGAACTTCTCAGTATCAAACATGTTGATGACTCTCACACAGAAGCACAATAACTACTCACTCAAGATTGCGACTGCGGGCCACGCATCTAGCGTCCGTATAGTCCGGCCCTAGCGTTGCGCAGCGCTATCTACGTCGCGCTGCTAACGTTTTTCCAGGGCTGGTCGCGTAAAATGCGTCGACGCCGAGTTTGGAGGGCAGCGTGCCGCGTAGACTGCGCTCGTATAGTCGCTCAAATTGACTTGCATTGCCATCCAAAATTAAAAATAGCGCAGCGTATTTAACGCGACGCATTTAGCGTCCGTATAGTACCAGCCTTATACGAGCAGGAAACACGCCGCGGCAGGCTCCGAGGGAGCCCGAAGGTCGCCGAACTGTGAATATCCACTCCCGATCAGTGTCTCTTGTAGTCTGCTACAGCACCAAATATGGATGCAGTGCGAATAGGTTGTGTAGGTTTTCACCAGTTATTGGTAATTTACGTTGATGGTACAAAAAGGAAGAAGAGGCGTTGGAGCACACACCCTGTGTTAAGTAGCCGATTGACTACTGGGACATTTCACACTACATTCGCACTACACAGGCAGTACGAAGACAAGTTTTTTCAATACTACAGAATGTCTGTTTCTTCCTTTGATGAGCTGCTTGGCCTTGTGTGTGGGGAAATCCAAAAAAAGGAGACCAATATGAAGCAGAGTATTCAACCAGTAGAAAGATTGGTAATTACACTAAGGTAAGAGAATAAAATGTATTATGTGTGTTTTATTAAACATTATTAAGGTTTATTAGTAAATTTTTAACCATGATGACAGATAATGGGAAATATCCTAAAATAATTTAATTTAAATAATTTCTCTACGACTTAGAGGTTTCTATTTTAAAAATGAAAAATTGAAATTTTTTAAATGTTTAGTAAAATTACTTACATGACTATTGACAGAAGGTTATTTGTTTAATTGTTTTAATTAATACTGTATTGTTCTCCAAAAGTATATGTTCTTCGTGTTTTCTCTATACAAACTAAGGGAACTACACGGGAAAAGCATTAGTACACGAGTACATTTTAATTTTAATAATTACTGTATAATGATAATGTGACATGTTAAAGTATACCTCAAAGAAGTTGTTTATTTATTTATTTATGACTCTTTACATAACAGCTACAGGTAAAAACCTAATACAGCAATTTTGACAAAACTATAACTACACAACAATTATTTTCAGTACAAGAATAAGTAAACTACGCTAAAAATATATAATACAGGTTTAACAGTAATAATCAACTATGTAGCGCGAGCTATCAAATAATATTTATCCAAACATAACTTTAGAAACAAAAAGAAGTTAAATATTTCAGTGAATATCCATTTTATGAAAGTGACGGAAATTGATTTACTTCAATTAAAAACAAACTCATTTTTGAATTAAAAACATCTATTTCTGTTTTAAACTTATTTAGTAGGCGAAGTGCTTTAAACAAAGACAAATTATAAAATTGTACAGTAACACTTCGAGGTATGTAAAAAACTATGGATGAACGCAAATTACTTCTAGGGACATATAACTTAATTTTATCTAATAAATAAGAGCTATCAACAAAATTGTGTAATACTTTGAACACCAAAATGATATTTGATTTGGCTCTTCTACTGGCTAACGATTCAAATGAAAACAAAACTCTCAATATATCTGTTGAGAGATCTCTAGGACAAAAAATATTAAATCGTTTAAAATATAGGTATCTTAAGAATCTATTTTGAATGGCCTCTATTGATGATATGTGGTAATGTATATATGGATCCCAGATTGGGGCACAGTATTCTAGTCTGCTTCTAACAAATGAAAAATACAAACCGATTATAGTTTCTATGGAAGAAAATAACTTGGTGTTTCTGGTGATAAATCCTAGCATTTGGAGTGATTTATTAATCATTGAATTTATGTGAATGTCAAATTTGAAAAACGAATCAAAGATTACACCCAAATCCTTTATGTGTGCAACATTTTCCAATGGGATTGCATTGATGTTGTATCTTGAGGGATGTATTCCCTTTTTCCTCGAGTATGTTACAACAAAACATTTTTTTATGTTCAGGCATAATTTGTTTTCTGAACACCACAGAGCGAGTAAATCGAGAGTAGCCTGTAATAGAGTTACATCTCTATCACTATTAATCATTCTGTACAACTTTAAATCATCAGCATAAAGAAGACATTTAGCATCAGAAATTTTGCCTGGCAAGTCGTTGATAAATATTAGAAAAAGTAAGGATCCAAGATTAGAACCTTGTGGAACCCCGGAAGTGCTGCAGTAAGGTTTAGATTTTAAATCTGAAACAACTACGAATTGAGTGCGGTTCCTAAGGTAAGATTCAAGAAAACAAACAAAATCTTTGGAAAGGTCAAAGGTTAATAACTTCTTGAGGAGTATCGAATGGTCAACTTTGTCGAACGCTTTAGAAAAATCCGTGTAGACTACGTCCACCCTTCCACCAACATCCAGTTCAGAAGAGACATCATATGAAAATTCCATCAAATTAGATACTTATTTATTTATTTATTTAAAGGTAATAACCATTTACAATTTGATGTTTATAAATAACGTATAATACTATATAACCAAATTACTATGAGAAACTTTGATGGCAATCGTTCAATGTGGCTCAAGATAATATGTAGGGAAGAAAACAATTTGGACAAACAGTAATAAATAACAGTAATAAACAATAGAAATAATAACAGTAATAAACGGAAGTAATAATATAACAGGAATACATAACAGTAATAAATATCATTAATAAATGGAAGTAATAAAATAACTGGAAAAACATAACAGTAACAAGAACAGTATAAAATAACAATAATTAATAGAAGTAATAAATAAATAGACACACAGTATAAATAACAAGCACTAATAGGAGGCTCATAGAGTCATGCTAAATTAGTTAAAGTAGCTTTGAGACTTAATTCAAGGCAAAAACGATCTCAGCAAATTACAACAATCAATTTTCAACAAACAAGAGTCCCAAGAAAACGAGAAAAATCTATAGCAACTTATGTATACTATCTTTAAACGATTTTTGACTTGAGTTGAAGAAGTCTACATGAGGTGCAACAATATTCCCTTGACGTTGGATGCGGACCATTGTGGAGTACAGCGCATAGTTTGTGCTGGATTGCTGCCTACCAAAGAGGTCCCGGGATCTAGTCGCTATAAGAACGTGAAAATTAATCCCACCGAGCAGCTCACTGCAATCCAACAGTCCATTGACAATCTTGTACAAAAACATTATGTCATGAATAGTACGCCTGGACAGCAAAGTAGGTAGGTTCATCTGCTCAGCCAGAGCACCCAAGGG
>JAQJVL010006735.1:0-27408 GCA_035578905.1 Stictocephala bisonia | reverse complement strand
TATCTTTATTATATAAAGGATAAAAAATCATTATATATATATTATATTATATAATATATATATATATATATATATATATATATATATATATAATATAATTGTAAATACACATACTTTGGCATTGACCCGCCCGCCCATCCTTACACGTACATTTGCATTGACCCACCCGCCCATCCATACACGTACATTGGCATTGACCCACCCGCCCACCCATACATGTACATTGGCATTGATCCACCAGCCCATCCATACACGTACATTGGCAATGAATGTATTGCCATTCAACCATTCAACACAATAGAATTACAATGCTTCTCAAAAAATGTTATGTTTTCAAATATCTTCATTATATAAAGGATAAAAAAAATCATTGTCTCCTCAATATATTTATTAACATGTGTGAAAATTCAAGGATAACGTTTAATCCTCTTTCGAGATACTTTAATTAATCTTGTAAAAAATTAATAATAATAACAATAACAAGATTTCAGTGTTTATAAAAACGACGAAAGATTAAATGTGTTTGTATTGTATTTGTTGAATAACTTGAAATAAATGTGAAGTAATCAATTTTAATTTATTTAACGAAGTTTTATGTTACAAATTAAAAAGATTTTAACAGAACTTACCGCTTAGTACTAAACACTGTATATAAGTTACACAAATAACCGAGAAGGTATAAGCACAGAAAAAGCAGACGAATCTCTGCTATAGGTTTATTGCTATTCAGAATGTGACCAGTGACAATTTAAGACGTTTGCGAAGAGCTGTGATATTTGCGGAAATATTTCTTTTGTACAGCTTGAAGTCTAAGTTGTATTTTTGAGCGGACAAGGCTGGACGGTCGTCCATCATTTGCGCAGAATTATTAACCGTTGTAAAATATTCATAAGGGTCTGCTAATCCCCTTCCATCAGTTGCGCAGGGTCTAGCCCAGTTAGTACTGAGGGTAGTAAATCCCACATACCAAATATTTTTAAACAACCACCCACCCCGCAATCGTACACATTATGCGCACAGCGCACTGACCTATGGTGGTTTACCACTTAACTTTGTTTTACATTCAAAGGGTGGCAAAAATCTTCAGTCTGCTTACAGATGTTTTGCTGTAAATATCATAGTTGTTGTTAGTAATGAATAGTATATTTTTTAATAGTTTTTATTAGTGTTATTAGTATTGACCAGTAAAAGCTTACAAAAATCAATTTGGAAAAAACTGATATGCTTAATTTTATAAAATGTGTTTTGAATAGAGCATGTGCAAGAAAGTGAGTCATGCTCGTGCATCACCAATGCAATAGGCCAGCTTTCGTTTGATATGCATATCCGTACAGAATATAGTATAAAGTTTTTTTATTGCAATTTTATATGTCCTTGTCTTTGTTTATTACTAAAAACTACATTATATTATACTATTACATAATATAATGTAGTTTTACAGTTGTTGTAACACAACTTTTTTTACACAAAATTAAAATATTTATTTATTGTGTAATTTGTATAACGATGGATATAAACACACACGCGCGCGCGCGCGTGCACGCATGCACACAAATTAGATATATATTAGTTCTTATCTTTAGTGGTAGTGAAGTTTAACTGTATTTACGATGTTTACATATTGTTTACTGAACCCGTTGTCTCCTATTGTCCACAGCGACAGGAGTTGACCTACCGAGCGAACAACAGCGATGGTTGTTCTAGTCCGATGCAGAATCAAACTATGAATTAATCTAGTATAATGGCTGCCTGCAGCTGTGGATAAAAATATAAAACAGCGTGTTAAAAATGTGTGAAAATACTTTGTGATATGAAACAACAGGTTAAAATAAATAAAATAGTTATTTTAATAATAGGCCTATGGTTTATCCCGCATAGTTTAGCTTGGGTTTTTATTGTAAAACGTCATAATTAAAAAACGGTTTCAGCTACAGCGTTGTAATTTTAAATGGTTGTATGTATGATTAGTATCTAATATTTTACTTGAATAAAAATAAATCCATTAGTTTAGACATTCAAAATGTACTTTTTGATATTTTATTTTAATATAAAACATTTTAAATGCCACCATTTTTAAATGAAAGGTAGATTGTTTTTATTGAAGCAGAACTAGTTAGCTGCTAATTATACATACAACTCTGTAACATTACAACTCTGTAACATTACAACTCTGTAACATTACAACTCTGTAACATTACAACTCTGTAACATTACAACTCTGTAACATTACAACTCTGTAATATTACAACTCTGTAACATTACAACTCTGTAACATTACAACTCTGTAACATTACAACTCTGTAACATTACAACTCTGTAACATTACAACTCTGTAGCTAAAACTCATTTTGAGTTAAGACCATAAAAAAAATATAGAGATAATAAAAAAGCAAGATAAATTGTATAAGTTACTCTTACAGGAATTGTTTGTTGTTTATTTTAACCTGTTCTTCTACGGAAATTCAAAATATTCTGCACATTTTTAACAGCCTGTCTATATTAGATTTAGCCAATTTATTGGCGGACCGTTAACTTGTGAAGAGGCTATTTTGCCTGCAAAAACTTGTCTGCATATCAGTGTGGACTCTAGAAGTTTAAATAATTGTGCTTGCCTATTAATTTAATGATGGATTGGAGTTTTATCCAGTATCTTTGGTTACTGTTTAAAATCACATTCCAGGCAACAATAAGTTATATTTATCAAATACGCCGACATTCTGCGCAAATGATGTAGTATACCTGGGGGTCCTACCAAGGTCTCTGTGCATAAGATGGAAACCCTCTACCTGGCTTTCTACATTCTGCGCAAGTGATGCCCGCCCGGCTGGACAGCCTACCTGAGATCGGTTTGGGGCCTCCCTATGACTACGCAATTAACGCAGATAGGATTGCGCGCTACTCGTTAACGGCCGTTTTATATAGGGCAGAGGAACATTTGCAAACTGTGAGACAAGCTTTTTAACTTTGATTTTAAGTTTGTTAAATCTATCGATAGAACAACTTTAAAGGAGTAGACAGTCTAAATATCTGGGAGTCCTGTTATCCAACATGAACTGAGAGGAATCTGAAATAGCGAACACAATAAACCTAGCCAGCAGAGGCATGTCTGCATGTAACAGGGCCTTCATCTCTAAGGTATTATCACAGAAGACAAATACCAATCTGTCATACATTAACACGACCAGAACTTGGTCTATAATACGGTGCAGACACACGAATACTAAGTGAAAAGGAGAAAGTAAACTCATCGTGTTTGAGAATTGACTACTCAGAAAGATCTTTGGGCCTATACTTGAGAATGGAGGCGTAAATATAACCAAACGATAAAGGATAAAAACGACGACTCTGACGTAACAGCACACATACAATCAAGAAGATGGAGATGGAGTATGGCGCAGGGACTGATAGAAGCGGGAATGGTTAAACATGAAGGAAGAGAAGAGAAGATGGTGGAATGGCGCCAAGACTGACCACAACTGAGGCAGCGCGGACACAAGAAGGTGGAGAACAACACTCGTTGGTGAGGCCGAATTACGTTATTTGAGGCATACAGTATTTTAAACTTAACTGTCCATTTCTTCATTAGCTTGTTGGTATGTATCTAAATGATGTAATAGATGTCACAGTATGTTATCGTTTATTAACTATCGTTAAAGTGCTGTCACATTAATTAATTTAACCCAAACCTGTTCACCCTGTTAACACAAAAATCGTATTTAATTGAACTTTCATGTATTAAAAAAATACTCTTAGTTCCAAGTAAAGAGGTCGACTTGTTAATATAAAAGTAAGTTGTATGTTGCCAAATCAAAGTTTTCAATTTGATTTGGAACTAGACCTGAGCTAATTGGTTAAGAAATATACATATTTTGAAAATTAAATTAGTTATAAATAAGTGTTGAACTATTTAATTATAATACTAATAAGAAATTACTAGTAACAAAGACGTTGTATTTAAACGTTTTAAATAATTTTAATAATGATATATTTTAATTATTGAGATTATTGTGGTGGATGTACTACATATGTACGGGACTGAGGAAGACGACTGTTTTAACTAAAGAATGTAGTAATAGAAGACTGAAGACATTCACAGCATCTCCTTTTTTGTATTTAAGTATATGTTTGTATAGTTGTGTGTGCCTTGCTAACTTTTTTCCGAATGCCGAATTTTCCATGTAAATGAAGAGAAATATATCACTTCCTGCAAAAATCTGACTAAAATAAATCCTTTTTGGAGTATAAATCTATTAGCCTGATCATTATTCATTCATTATGGTTCATAACAAACTAGTGAAAGGGTCCAAGAATGCACGAGGTTGCGACCACCAGCGAGGGCGCATGGCGATTGTGACTGTGTGCCAAACTACATTATTAAACAACACGAATCGCATTTATTGAACAAACTTACTTCGAAAGAAGATAGCAGATGGTCGTTTATTGTTTGCAAAGTCAATATCATTGGAAAGTTTAGTGGGGAGGATCACTGCAACTGATTCAATTATATTTGGGATCTTGGGACGTCAGTGAAAAGAAATGGGAGTTCATCAACAAGTACATACCCCTTTTACCACTTAAATCAATGGGTCTGGAAGAGACTGTATACGACTGTTTCACATAAAGCCTAAAGCTGCTAAGACAGTAAGAAGGCGTTGGTAAATACAGCCATATCACAAACTAAATCGATCGCTATCAACAAAAACCAGAGAAACCTCTGAGTCAAGATCGATCTTTTAAAGAGAATTTGTGTAATATAGCGTTTGAAAGATTCAGTGAAGAATGTGAATCATGGAACTCTTACATTAGCCGCCATGACAATTATTTTACCATATTGGACATTGATGGAAATAGTTAATCCAAGAAAACTCCAATTCGTATACATACCTTAGAAGCTGCTACACATCTAGCAGTTTGTAAGGTAACTTTATGGCCAATTCAGTCCATAAACTGCTGAGAAGAACTATGACTATATCTTCTATGCACTCGTTATTAAATCCGAAACCGAGTATAGTTGCAGCGGAGTATAATTTTACTTTGAGAAAACAGTTACTAATTACGTAGGCGAACTTAAGTAATTTAAATGTGAACATTGTAAAAATAACACACAGCACACACATATGCGATAGCAATTGTCTCTGGGCTTGGAAATAAAGTAACACGCCTACAGTACTTAAAGAAATTTTGAAGAACCAAAATAATCTGTCACTGCAGGATTGTGTACGCCTTGCTAAGGCAACTGAAAAAGCATCAGCTTCTTAAAGAGTTTTTATTATAATATACTGTATTAATAAAATATTAATAAATTATTATAATATATTAATATTTTATAATAATATATATAATAATATATATCTTGAACGAAATAACTTCAAATGTGGAGCTACTCAACATTCATCTCAAGGTTGTTTTTCAAAGTCTGCTACATGTCACTTTTGTACGAGAATTGAACACATTAAATATATCTGTTGGAAAAATATAAGAAACGATCAGGGTTTGACATTCAAAGTTCAAGACATTACTAAGACAGAGTGAAAATCTAATGAACACAATCAGCTAACTGTTACATTACCTGAAATCAACCCTAAGCCACAAAAAATGTTTGTTCATTGTCTAATACACACTCATCCTGTTAATTTTCAATATGATACATGGTCAAAAGTTTCTACAATGTCAGAGTACGATTTTTATAAAATACATCCAAACAGGAAGTTGAATAAAACTAAATTGAAATTGTCTATTTATACCGGAGAAGTGGTTTAGCCGCTTGGATTCACTAAAAAAAATTAAATTAAAAATAAAAGAACAAGAGACAATAGCCAACTTATATATCCTTGTCAGGGAAAGTTCAACTCATCTTTGGCCGGGAACTTTTGAAAAACAGTGAAGTATGAATGCGGAAAAGACCGATGGGGAATGTTGGATAAAATACAAATTAACTTGGAATACCACCGTGAGCTGAAAAATAAGATTAAAATGCAATTTGAGAACTCATTTTTAAAAAATGGGAAAGATGACTGGCTTTAAAGGTTAAAATAAGTTGGTTGAAGGAGCATGTCCGGTATTCAAACCACTACTACTTCCTTCTGCTCTGCGGGACAAGGTTGAAGCTGAGATTGAGAGACTCGAAAAAGAAGGAGTTTTGACGAAAGCTGACTATTGTGATTGTGAATTGGAAACACAAATTGCGTCAATTGTTAAACCTGACGGAAGCAAGCCAGGTTCTTTGAATCAGAAGCTAACCAAATTTTTGACGGCGAGCCATCAATCCCCTAACACTTCAACGGGACTAAGTCCAGCCTAACTGATGTTGTGAAGAAAATTACGATCTAGACATACTCACATACTACCTCCAAAAGACAATTGTACAAGTAGGGAATATCCAATATGTACTAAAATGGATAAAGATAGCGTTGAGCGTGGGTGACAAGATTCTTGCAAGAGTGTATAATGTTAAGAACCGAAGGTGGATAATGGGCAAAGTAGCCAAACAACTCGGAATGTTTTGTACCTTATGGAGACGCAAGAGTGTTTAATAATAAGAAGGCACGTTGATCAACTCAAGTGAAGAGTGATATAAGGGCGGAGGACTTGTTGTATACAAACTGCTTTGAATGAAACATGTAAATAAATAGTCAACTGATTTTATATTGTTTGAAGTATATAATCGTTGTGTATTTGTACAATGATGTTTTTGCGAGGAAATAAACGTATTTTAAGATTTATAAATTTAGAATTTTGTATTTATCTTGATCGGTCCACCAACAAACGCAGTCTTTAAAGTGTAACCTCTACTATATATGATTCATGGGAAACGTGTCTGAGGGTAGATATCACAGACAGCAAACAAACGTTTTATTAGCGGTGGACATCGATGGTAGGTGGCGAGCTGCCCGGGCGTTCGTCCAAGGTCTCTCACCCAGTGTCACTAACTATTTCTATAATCTTCACTTTGAAATGAAAACATCTGACAACTCTATGATTATTTAACGTTTCTTGATTCATTTAAAAACTCTAGTCATTCATGAATTATACGACTGATGGTATAAAAAAAACTTACATTGCATAACTATTCCATTGGCTGAATATGAGTCATACTATTATGTTTTTGTAATTTTAGTGAGATCTAACCCCATATCCTCCAATGGGGCTGTGTTTAAAGGAGATTTTCATTCAATAGTTTATACTCGTCTCAGAATCAAATGGACATTAAAAATAGATCTATTCATAATACAGTAAATAGATTAATTATAAACTCGAGAAGCTTGTACAAGTACGTTACTTGACATATAGGGTAATTCTTTGAACTTAAAGAAGTGATTCATTTGAGGATTTAATTATTTTAAGTTCCTGTGTCTTATATTTTGATAACACTGGATATTCATTTTGATTGATTGATTAGTAACGTAGTTGATTAAAGATCAGATTCATAAGCTAAAGGTTCTCAGTTCGATCCTACTAAAAGATAGCAAATTTTGAAAGGGATCAGCTGATAACCATCATCTGTTCATTTGTCATTGGGCTATTAACTAATGACACTCGAAGGAATGGTCGACCTTAGTTTGTAACAATGTTTACATTCGCTCATTGACAAATTCGCTCATCACATTCACTCAGAATACATGTTTGCCCATATCTTGACGATCGGTGTCTTAATAATAAATAAATCAATAAAAATAAAATAAAGAAAATAAATAAAACAAACTTATGATTTGTACATTTTAACAAAAATGTACACTAAATTACATTATAAAGTAAAATCAGATATATTCTTAAAAATATGAAATTTAGGGGGTGATACATTTCTTTTGAATTTGTTGAAGATACGAATAGCTAACTAACTTTTTATTTACTACTAGCTGAACCCGGTGGACGTTGTCTCGCCTTTCATTTTTCATTGACATACCAAAATAAAGCAATAAAAAGAATTATAGAAAAAAACCATTATTTATTAAATGAGTGCAAGAGGGTAAACAATATTTTTGGTCTTCTTATTTCACCATATGTTTTAATTGCCGAGGAAAAAAGTTTAACACCAAATACAGATCACCTGATCAAGTAAAAGTAGTGTGTGCTACACTCTCAAGGTGAAATGTAGAACTACAATAAATCAAAACATATACAGTACTGTTGTTGTGAGAACTTCAATCTGCTTATGGCATGTGAAACTACATTAAACCACACAGTCATATGTTTTTTGTAAACAATTCAGATTCTCCATTTGAATAACGTGGGATCTTTAGGAGCCCGTGGGGCGGGACCCTGTGGACGGATCTGCATCAAACTTCACAGAAACCATCTCGGGAGAATACAGGACAACATCCTAAAGTTTCATGGCGATCGGATCGGTTGGATGGTTTGGCAGCGCATAAATTTCAAACATATATATATATATATACTAGCTGAACCCGGCGGACGTTGTCTCGCCTTTCATTTTTCATTGACATACCAAAATAAAGCAATAAAAAGAATTATAGAAAAAAAACCATTATTTATTAAATGAGTGCAAGAGGGTAAACAATATTTTTGGTCTTCTTATTTGGTGTATAAATGTAAAGGTTTTTTGATAAGCCTACTCTTGAGCAAGCGACGTAGAGATCACCTGATCAAGTAAAAGTAGTGTGTGCTACACTCTCAAGGTGAAATGTAGAACTACAATAAATCAAAACATATACAGTACTGTTGTTGTGAGAACTTCAATCTGCTTATGGCATGTGAAACTAAATTAAACCACACAGTGATATGTTTTTTGTAAACAATTCAGATTCTCCATTTGAATAACATGGGATCTTTAGGTGCCCGTGGGGCGGGACTCTGTGGACGGATCTGCATCAAACTTCACAGAAACCATCTCGGGAGTATACAGGACAACATTCTAAAGTTTCATGGCGATCGGTTGGATGGTTTGGCAGCGCATAAACTTCAAATATATATATATATATATATATATATATATATATATATATATATATATATATATATATATATATTGTGACATTCCGAGTGGCCTCTATCCTGGGAACCGGTGATGCGGAAGTAATGGATGGGTCGCTGACCACCTGCCCTGCTTGTTTACAACCTTTGGGGCACAATGGCTTACGCATGAACGCCCCATTACCTCTTCAATGAACTTCTAGAATCTTCTGGGTTGACGAGCCAGCTCTGTCATGGAACTTCGGACGCAGGGGAATTCAAGAAGCTTCTAGATGGAGACCTGCAGGTGATATATACGGCCCGGATACCAGCGCTAGACAGTTAGTCAGTCAGTCAGTCAGTGAGTCTACAGCCTACAGCCCAGGTGTTTGCGGCGACAGTGAGACAGTTCTACAGTGCGAGTGAAGTGTCCGTGTATAGAGAAGTGGTCTACGGAGAAGTTACCGGTGAGTGGTTCGTTGTGGGGATCAACGAAGGAGCATTGCGGTACTTGTGGACGACTTCTGAAGGGACACTGAAGAAACTGTGAGTGAACTGTTAGCATTGGACTGTAGGTAGTAGGGAAGCTAGTAGAGTCACTTTATAGTTAGTCATTGTAAATATTAGTAGATAATCTAGGAAAGCCACTTTATAGAGCTAGGAATTGTAATTAAAAGAAGGGAATTTAGTAAAGTCACTTTGCAATTAGTAGTTGTAATTATTGATGCCATCGAAGATTGTAATTATAGATTAGTTTAACTGTAACAGTAGGCCTAATAGTAAATTGTACTTTTCTCAATAGTTTAAAGTTAAGGAAATAATACATTTAATTATAATAAGTTAATGTTATATTCAATAAATTTAGTAATTGTTTAGTATATCGTGTTGCTTATTTGTAAAACCCACATAGCGATTAATTATTTATAAATTAGGACGTATAAAAAACGTCACACTGGTGTCAGAAGTGGGATAGATTTGTTGAGCAACACGTTTAATATTTTTATCTATTGAAAGTTATTGTTAAGCTGTTTATTGAATTCATTTACTGTAATTCTATATTGTTCAGACGTAGTTTTGCAAAAGAACGATGGCATCTAGTGGAGTTAAGTTAGTAGACTTAAAAGTGGCTGATTTAAAGCGGGAGTTAGAAGAAAGGGACTTAGATCATACTGGAACAAAATCAGTTTTAGTAAGTAGACTTAAGCAGGCAATGCTAGAAGCAGGGGATGATCCAGAAACATTCCTTTTTGAAACTGAAGCTAGTTCACTTAAGTCTATGATTACCAGAAATGTCGAGAAATTACAAAGTGACTTAAAGGGTGACTTAAAAGAAGTGAAAGATGACTTAACCGAAAAACTAAATAGTAATTGTAAAACCTTGAAGGAAGAGTTAGCTACAGAATTTAATTATAAAATTTGCCAAGTTGAAGACGAATTTAAAAAACAATTAGATGACTGTTCAAACGAATTTAAAAAACAATTAGATGACTATTCGAGCGAATTTAAAACACAATTAGATGACCGTTCGAAGCAATTAGGTGATAGGATTAGGTTTTTAGAAGAAATGGTTCAGGGGAGGAAGGAGTCAATGACCTACAATGAACCACCTGGGATCTCAGGAAGTGGACAGCAACCGCCCAACCTGGAACCTCGGTCGAGTGTGAGTCCACCCGTAAATAACGCCAGTTTGCCAACCTTTGACGGAAAGATGTCCTGGGAAGATTTTATTACTTTGTTTGAGACTTCCGCTGCTGTCTACAATTGGCCATCATCAGCGAAGGCGTCCATGTTGTGCCTTTCACTTCGTGGAGAAGCTCTGAGTGTACTGCAAACCGTTCCACCTGCTGAGCGACAGAATTACGAAGATTTGATTAGACGGTTGGAAATGCGATTCGGACATAAACACATGGAACTGGTCTACAGATCTCAGCTCAGGAGTCGTCACCAGAAGTCCAATGAAAGTCTTCAAGAATTCGAAGCTGACATCGCACGATTAGTGAGGGGCGCTTATCCCACAGTGGACGAAGCTGTTTACGAGAGCCTATCCATTGAAAGGTTCCTCGATGGGCTGCGGGATGCTGAGACGCAGCAGGCTGTAAAGTTGGCCCGGCCTAACACTTTAAACGAGGCCCTGACGCAAGCCTTAGAGTTTGAGGCCGTAAAGCAATCCGTCCGGGGCCAGGCACGTCTGCGAGGAGTCTACGCAGAGGAAGAAGAACCTATGAAGATAGAAGACATCG
The DNA here is from genome assembly GCA_035578905.1 of Stictocephala bisonia. Lineage (NCBI taxonomy): Eukaryota > Metazoa > Arthropoda > Insecta > Hemiptera > Membracidae > Stictocephala > Stictocephala bisonia. The sequence continues at coordinate 16,258 of JAQJVL010006735.1, read as the reverse complement.
TAAGAAAAGTGCTTGATGCCCTGAGGGACCGGAAGAAGGAGATTCACTGTTGGGGGTGTGGAGAGTTAGGCCATTACCGAAGTAAATGCCCGAATAAAGCCTCTCGGGGGCAGAGGCAGGGAAAACTAAAAAGGGTTGATGGGAAGGGGCAACTGTCAACCCAGCAACTTGAGGCCCCAGCCAAGAGCATCATCGTAGCATCTGTGTCAGGTCAGACCAACAGCCTTTACATAGACGGATTGGTAAACGGGGAGCCCAGAAGCCTTTTGCTGGACACTGGTGCAACGATGACGATATTGAATGAAGATATTTGTCCTTCCTCTATGAAAATAACTCCGACGACCTGGACAGTGAAGACTGCGACTGGGGACTTTGCCAGCGTCCGCGGGGAGACAGTTGCCACCTTCTGCATCGGGGGTGTATGTCTTGAGCATCGCGCTCTTGTAGCTGACATTGAGGAGGACGTCATACTCGGCATGGACATGATGACGAAACTTGGCTTACAGTTAGACCTCAGGAAAGGAGTGACGACCATTGGGGGAGAGGAAGTTGCTCTTCAGCGCAGGAAGAATTTATCTTCTTGGGTGCGCTTGTTGAAGGACGCCACTCTGCCACCTCGAACTCAGAAGATCGTCAGAGCAGAAATGGACAAGACTATTCCGGAAGGCCAGAACTTAATGTTGGACCCAGTTATAAATGAGGAGGAACTTGGACGTGGGGTACTTGTAGCGAAAACACTGTTCAAATCTTCTAAGGAAGTTCCAGTCCGCATAATGAATCTGAATGACCATCCTGTTGCATTGAAACAAGGTAGGCTTCTAGGTAACTGTTCTCCGGTTTCTTCTGTTTCACGAGCTGATAGGAATATCTCTTCAGACCATAAAAACCTTCCAGAAGACATAGCGGAGTTTGTAAGAGATGCATGCAGGGGAATGGCATTGGATCAAACGAAGCAAGTCGCAAGGTTAATAACAGAGTATCAAGATGTGTTTGAAACTGCTACGGGGCCAAAAGGTAGAACAACTGTGGTTCAACATAAAATTGATGTTGGGGACGCTAGACCAATCCGTCAAATACCTAGGAGACTACCCTGGGCGAAGAGAGAAGAGGCAGAGCGAAAAATAAAAGAAATGGAGCAAGATGGAGTGATTGAGCCCTCCAGCAGCCCATGGACTTCGCCGGTAGTATTAGTAAAGAAGAAGGATGGGACTTCCAGGTTCTGCGTGGATTACCGTCTACTGAACAATGTTACGAAGAAAGACAGTTATCCCTTGCCCCGGATTGACGACACTCTGGATGCTCTCGGAGGCTGTAAGTTCTTCTCAACCCTGGACTTGAAGAGCGGATACTGGCAGGTGGAGATAGCTCCGGAGGACAAAGAGAAAACAGCGTTTTCCATAGGGAATGGAAACGGACTTTGGCAGTTCACGGTGATGCCTTTTGGACTCTGCAATGCTCCAGCTACCTTCGAGAGACTCATGGAAAATGTGCTACGGGGACTGACTTGGGAAACTTGTCTAGTGTATCTGGACGACATCATAGTCATAGGGAAGACGTTTAACGACCATCTTCAGAATCTGGAGAAAGTTTTTAAGAGGCTTCGTTCTTCCAACCTGAAGTTAAACCTAAAAAAATGTAATCTTTTCAAGAATAAGGTTAACTATCTTGGACACGTAGTGTCATCCGAAGGAGTGACTGTGGACCCGGAGAAGATTAGCACCGTGAAGGAGTGGCCTGTCCCACGTAACAAACATGAGGTGAGGAGTTTTCTTGGACTTTGCACCTACTACCGCCGCTTCGTGAAGGGCTATGCTGATATTGCTAAGCCACTGACCAAGCTCACCGAAGAACAGCGTAAGTTTGAGTGGACTCCGGAGGCTAGTGAGGCTTTTGAGACACTTAAAACTTCTCTTTGCAGCGCTCCAATCTTAGGGTTCCCACGGTTTGGAGAGAAGTTCATTGTGGACACGGACGCCAGCGATGTGGGTATAGGGGCGGTTCTCTCCCAAGTTCAGGACGACCATGAAGCTGTAATGGCTTACTTCAGCAGAACGCTATCCAAAGCAGAGAGGAATTATTGCGTCACCAGAAGAGAGCTACTTGCAGTCGTGAAGTCATTAGAGCATTTTCACAAGTACCTCTATGGACAGCCTTTCCATTTAAGGACCGACCATTCTGCCCTGACTTGGCTAATGAACTTCAAGAACCTGGAGGGACAGACAGCTCGATGGGTGCAGCGTCTTCAAGAATACAACTTCACCTCTGAACACCGACGAGGGAAAAACCATTCCAATGCCGACGCCCTGTCTCGACGACCTTGCCCAGAGGGTTGTAAGCACTGCTCCAAGGTAGAAGAAAGGAATCCGTCCGTGGAAGTGCGTTGTGTCTCTTTGGAGCCAGCTAGAGGATGGGAGCCGAAGGAACTCCGGAAAGAACAACTTGAGGATAGTGAGGTTGGAACACTGCTGCGGGAGAAGGAATCGGGGGCTCGTCCTAGCTGGGAGGACATTGCAGCTAGGAACCATGTGTATAAGAGCTACTGGGCACAGTGGGACTCAATGAAGGTTAAGAACGGAGTGCTTATAAGAATCTGGGAGGCCCCTAATGGTAGGAAGCAGATTGAACAGATTGTGCTCCCCAGAAGTAAAAGAAAGGAAGTGCTGGAGGAGATCCACAATGGAGCATCTGGTGGGCACTTAGGTGTCAACAGAACGGTGGACAAGCTACGTCAGCGGTTCTACTGGTTGAACTTGAGGGCTGATGTAGAGAAGTGGTGCCGCCAATGTGATATCTGTACTGGAAGCCGAGGGCCACAAACAAGAAGTCGAGGCAGAATGCAACAGTACAACGTTGGGGCACCCTTCGAGAGGATCGCCATCGACATCGCCGGTCCATTTCCCATGTCAGATGCAGGAAATAAATATCTCCTGGTGGTCATGGACTACTTTACGAAATGGCCAGAAGTATACGCCATACCAAATCAAGAAGCAGCAACAGTGGCTGGGTGCTTGGTGAATGAATTCATCTGTCGGTATGGAGTGCCACGTGAGCTGCACAGCGACCAAGGGACGAACTTCGGATCCTTGTTGATGAAGGAGGTGCTTCAGCGTCTCGGAGTGCACAAGACACGGACCACTGCGCTTCATCCGCAATCTGATGGGATGGTCGAGAGATACATAAAGACACTCGTTGGACACCTCAGAAAAGTTGTGTCCACCAATCAGCGGGATTGGGATCGGAAGGTGCCCATTTTCCTCCTGGCGTACAGATCTTCGGTCCACGATACTACGGGTTTCACCCCAGCGAGGATGATCTTCGGAAGGGAGCTGCGGCTGCCTGGTGACCTCATGTTCGGCCTGCCACCTGACGCAAAGCAGCCCGCAACGGACTACGCCTGCGAGCTCGTCGACCACCTACACGACACTCACGAGTTCGCTCGTCAGCACCTAAAAATGGCCAGTGACAAAATGAAAGCTCGCTACGACCGGCAAGCCAATTCCACTGGATTCCAGGTGAACGACCTGGTGTGGCTCTACAGTCCCATCCGGAAGAAGGGGAGATGCCCGAAATTTCAACAGGATTGGCAAGGACCTTATCGGGTAGTGACACGAATCAACGATGTGGTCTACAGGATTCAAAGACACCCAAGAGGCAAGATGCTTGTGGTCCACCTTGATCGCCTAGCACCGTACCATGGAGCGGAAGCTGATCGGGACGATCAGCCTTAAGGAGGGGGCAGTGTGACATTCCGAGTGGCCTCTATCCTGGGAACCGGTGATGCGGAAGTAATGGATGGGTCGCTGACCACCTGCCCTGCTTGTTTACAACCTTTGGGGCACAATGGCTTACGCATGAACGCCCCATTACCTCTTCAATGAACTTCTAGAATCTTCTGGGTTGACGAGCCAGCTCTGTCATGGAACTTCGGACGCAGGGGAATTCAAGAAGCTTCTAGATGGAGACCTGCAGGTGATATATACGGCCCGGATACCAGCGCTAGACAGTTAGTCAGTCAGTCAGTCAGTGAGTCTACAGCCTACAGCCCAGGTGTTTGCGGCGACAGTGAGACAGTTCTACAGTGCGAGTGAAGTGTCCGTGTATAGAGAAGTGGTCTACGGAGAAGTTACCGGTGAGTGGTTCGTTGTGGGGATCAACGAAGGAGCATTGCGGTACTTGTGGACGACTTCTGAAGGGACACTGAAGAAACTGTGAGTGAACTGTTAGCATTGGACTGTAGGTAGTAGGGAAGCTAGTAGAGTCACTTTATAGTTAGTCATTGTAAATATTAGTAGATAATCTAGGAAAGCCACTTTATAGAGCTAGGAATTGTAATTAAAAGAAGGGAATTTAGTAAAGTCACTTTGCAATTAGTAGTTGTAATTATTGATGCCATCGAAGATTGTAATTATAGATTAGTTTAACTGTAACAGTAGGCCTAATAGTAAATTGTACTTTTCTCAATAGTTTAAAGTTAAGGAAATAATACATTTAATTATAATAAGTTAATGTTATATTCAATAAATTTAGTAATTGTTTAGTATATCGTGTTGCTTATTTGTAAAACCCACATAGCGATTAATTATTTATAAATTAGGACGTATAAAAAACGTCACAATATATATATATATATATATATATATATAGATACAAACATCCTCTTTTAAAAATATAGATTGGAATAGTTTCTTAGTTAGCATATTACGAGCTGGTCGAGATAAATCCAAGTAAATATTACACAACACAAATTTATTACAATATAAGTACGAAATGTACAATTGTTATCGTGATCGATTCCAGTAAACCACGTTTACTTTTCTCAGACAAGAGGGATTCACAATTTGTATTTGCATTTTGTACTTGTAACAAGACAAATATCACCATACGTGTATGGGTGGACGGGTGGGTAAGTATCAACTCACGTGTGTGGGTGGGCGGGTGGATCAGTATCAGCCCACGTGTATGGGCGGGTAGGTGGGTCAGTAGTATCAACTCACGTGTATGGGTGGGTAGGTGGATCAGTATCAACACACGTGTATGGGAGGGCAGGTGAGTCAGTATTAACTCACGTGTATGGGAGGGCAGGTGAGTCAGTATTAACATATGTGTATGGGAGGGCAGGTGAGTCAGTATTAACATATCTGTATGGGCGGTCAGGTGAATTAGTATCAACTCACGTGTATGGGTGGTTGGGTGAGTCAGTATCAACTCACGTGTATGGGAGGGCAGGTGAGTCAGTATCAACACACGTGTATGGGCGGACAGTTGAATTAGTATCAACTCACGTGTATGGGTGGGCGGGTGAGTCAGTATCAACTCACGTGTATGGGAGGGCAGGTGAGTCAGTATTAACATATGTGTATGAGAGGGCAGGTGAGTCAGTATTAACACACGTGTATGGGCGTGCAGTTCAATTAGTATCAACTCACGTGTATAGGTGGGCAGGTGAGTCAGTATTAACACACGTGTATGGGCAGGCAGTTGAATTAGTATCAACTCACGTGTATGGGTGGGCGGGTGAGTCAGTATTAACATATGTGTATGGGCGGGCAGTTGAATTAGTATCAACTCACGTGTATGGGTGGGCGGGTGAGTCAGTATCAACTCACTTGTATGGGAGGGCAGGTGGGTCAGTACCAACTCACGTGTATGGGAGGGCAGGTGAGTCAGTATTAACACACGTGTATGGGCGGGCAGTTCAATTAGTATCAACTCACGTGTATGGGTGGGTGGGTGAGTCAGTATCAACTCACGTGTATGGGAGGGCAGGTGAGTCAGTATCAACTCACGTGTATGGGAGGGCAGGTGAGTCAGTATCAACTCACGTGTATGGGAGGGCAGGTGGGTCAGTATCAACTCACGTGTATGGGAAGGCAAGTGAGTCAGTATTAACTCACGTGTATGGGAGGGCAGGTGAGTCAGTATGAACTCACGTGTATGGGAGGGCAGGTGAGTCAGTATTAACACACGTGTATGGGCGGGCAGGTGAATCAGTATCAATTCACGAGTATGGGAGGGCAGGTGGGTCAGTATCAACTCACGTGTATGGGTGGGCGGGTGGTTCAGTATTAACTCACATGTATGGGAGGGCAGGTGGGTCAGTATATACTCACGTGTAACACGTACTGATAGGCACTTCTTCCTCTAATCTTACAAACCTCTTGATACAAAAAGCTCTTGACGAAAATATTCCCTCACCTTATGGTTAACAGTTCCTTTTGTTTAGATGGTCAAACGAATTTTGTAAGAAACTTGTGTTTTGTGACGTGCACTGTTATTGTTCTATTGAAATGTAAACCATAACGTAGTAGAATCGCCTTTGGTAAAAAACCAAAATGAAAATACGTTATATATTATAAAATTAAAATCGTTTTACATTCATTACAGCGGGCTGAATGTTTGTTCAGAACTACTGACGCTGAAGAACCCAGCCAACATTTAATGCCAAAGCTATTCTTACTCGAAGCGGTCGATATATATATGTAGAAATACCCATCCATATTAGTGTAATGTTAATTAAATCTTCTTCAAAATCACGCTCAATAACAATTTTTAGAATGTAAATAATGTTCATTGTTCTCTCTACAATTGCATTAGGCTGAATAAATTCTGTACTAACAATTGAAACATCCACGTAAGAATCTGGCCGCACTTACTAGAAGAGCAAGACCGTAAAGTTGATGTGATCTACCTCCGAACACACCTCATGCATCATAAGTAGTTTTTAATATTGCAACATATTGTTGACAAATGTTTATTGGCCTTACGACAATGGAAGACCAAACAACCTTGAGGTATTATTTTCCTCTTCAGACTGAAAGACCCTAAAATGTTAATAAAACTTAGTATAATGGCTTTTTGAAGAATACACAACGGTTTTTGATGACATAGGCTACTCAAAGATACAACTCAGTACTAGAATACTTGTATAATTGAAACGCCGATCGTGAAGATATAGTCATTGTTACTATCTAAGGTCGACTGTTTCTTAGAAAGAGCCAGTTACTAATTAATAGCTCAATAGCTAGGGCAAATTATGGACCTGTAGCGAAATTTACGTAGAATCCGAAATACATAGTAGCCTGTTGTTCTGATTTTCATCTAAACTGACAAAGCCGACTACATTCAAAACGGACACCCCAGCCTTCTTTTATAAATAGTTCACGTATATGGCAACAATCGAGTAGACGCCGTGTCAGTATTCCCATATAACAAATCACCTACAATCTCCACACACTTTGTTCCTGTGTTGTAGTTGGGTTACAACACACTAGAACACTTGAACGTATGTTTTATATGAATTTTATGAATTAGGTGTACCTATACTTCCTATACTATGAGGCGAGATAAATTTCCCTTATGAAAACATTTGTTATATTTTCTTTATTTTCAGTATTTAATTCATTTCGGTATGTTGCCGTCACAAAAATAGCTACTTTATTTTTTACCGGGGGCTATTGCATTTTTAAGTCAGCTTCTTACCCCTAAAGAACTGCCAAACTGATCATAATGCGCATGAAATGGGTAAAATTATTTTAGCTGAAACTACAATTTTCTATAGCAATATATTACTGTAATAGAAAGTAATCAAATGTGTTGCAGGAAGTATTAAAAATTCATTTTAGCTCAATGCAACATAAACTACAACATAACACACAACTTGAGCACACTTGAGCATGAATCGGCGCGAGTGTAGAGGAAAGAAAGCAGCTAGGCATGACATTTAGTTATCGTAATCAGATAATACTAAGGCAATGCTGTTACTAATAGAAGCATCTGTTTTATTGAAATACATAATGAATGAGTATCTCAAGAAAAGAGTTATGTATTCAGTTATTTTACAAAAGTTATTTCGGTAGTTATAGCTATAAAAAATAGTTCGAGTTTGGGAGCAGCTAAAGGACTGTTTTAAGTGCTCTCTTCCAGAGGCTGCTTCTTTCCTTTGGTCTTTCGTGTGAAAAACTGGAAGTAATCCTAACAATTTTGTTCCCTCACTTCGACCTTAAGTACATTTGTCACTTGCGATGTTCACAGTGAACTGGAACCGATTCACTTTCAAACGTGGACCTTGACTCTTGTACTCACTCAGATTGGCCACATGTTCAAAGCGTAGGAGACCCCGACAGATGTGCTATTTACGTTTCATTGACAACTCGTGACTAAATCTCCCCCTTTACGTGCAATACAGAATGAACTAGAACTAGACATTTCTCTTGAATGTATTAACCAGGAAATAAGTGTTAACATGGTTATTGCAACAGAACAACTCTGATTAGGTCAAACGAACGGATCATCCCTACAATGTTGTTGGCGTCCGTTTCTCCACTAAAGTCCTTTTATTCATTTATTGAATCTTCCAACTTACTTCAGAGCGCTCCTACAGGAAGTACTGAAACTTCGAGGAGGTTCAAAATTATTTGACCAATGATGTGACGATATTAGCTAGTCGTAACCATAGCAACGCCTTAACAAATTGCATGGCTGTCATATTTCAGTACTGTATCTACAGTTTTAATAGGTGAATTCGAGTGCAAGTAGGTATGTCATGATCATAGATTGTTGTTATTGTTTATATTGTCATATACATTTTTTTAATTGTTCATATATTGTTATAGATTGCCAGAAGTAGAGTGTTCTTCGCAACACCGCACGTCAAAGCTTCACTCCAGCGCCACTATTCGCGCTCAAGTCAAGTCGTGAGATGCATTATATCGACTATAGTAGAGGCCTGCAGTACGCTCCCGATTGCTATCAAAATTGCGATAAGAATTTTTAGGCTTACTGTCCACCAAAAAATTTATTTAAGATAATTGCTGTAACCTTCATATGAGCTCAAATTTACCTTGACAATCTGGCACAGCGAATGTCGTAGGTGGCATATTCGTTGTAATTATACTATATTACTCATTTCTTGACTGGTAAATATATCTTAAAGCCCACCCTCATGCCTGATGTACGTTTAAAAGTTGTATTTTGATATTCTAGTCAAGATAACAACGATTTTATAAATTAGTAGTTAACGCAACGAAAATAACTGAGAAATGGTTACATAACCAGTTGCTGACTCAACATAAAAAATTTTAATTTACAGTTTTATATCTTGGTAATTCCAACTAAATATCAAAATAAAAAACAAATTGGTCATTTGGCGATCAAGAGTACACTGTCGCTTCGAGTGGCAGCAGTGGTGTGATATGTCAACAGTTCACTGTCATATCGATGGCAGCAGTGGTGTGATATGTCAACAGTTCACTGTCACCTCGAGTGGCAGCTGTAATGCGATATGTCAACAGTTCACTGTCACCTCGAGTGGCAGCAGTAGTGTGATATGTCAACAGTTCACTGTGTCACCTCGAGTGGCAGCAGTGGTGTGATATGTCAACAGTTCACTGTCACCTCGAGTGGCAGCAGTCGTGTGATATGTCAACAGTTCACAGTCACCTCGAGTGGCAGCAGTCGTGTGATATGTCAACAGTTCACAGTCACCTCGAGTGGCAGCAGTCGTGTGATATGTCAACAGTTCACAGTCACCTCGAGTGGCAGCAGTCGTGTGATATGTCAACAGTTCACTGTCACCTCGAGTGGCAGCAGTGGTGTGACATGTCTACAGGTTACTGTCTCCTCTATTTGCAGCAGTGGTGCGTCATCTCTACTGGTCACTGTCACCTCCAGTTGTAGCATTGGTTCGTCATGTCAACTGGTCACTGTCATCTAATTGTAAGATGTGGTATGACAGTCATATTGATTACTCCTAGTGAGAATAGTTGACGGTTAACTCCCACTAGGATGTTTAGAAGTAGTGCGATATGTAAACAGTGAACGGTTTACTCCCACTGGGATATTTAGAAGTAGTGCGATATGTGAACAGTGAACGGTTTACTCCCATTGGGATGTTTAGAAGTAGTGCAATATGTGAACAGTGAACGGTTTACTCCCACTGGGATGTTTAGAAGTAGTGCGATATGTGAACAGTGAACGGTTTACTCCCACTGGGGTGTTTAGAAGTAGTGCAACATGTGAACAGTGAACGGTTTACTCCCACTGGGATGTTTAGAAGTAATGCGATATGTGAACAGTGAATAGTTTACTCTCACTGGGGTGTTTAGAAGTAGTGCAATATGTGAACAGTGAACGGTTTACTCCCACTGGGATGTTTAGAAGTAGTGTGATATGTGAACAGTGAACGGTTTACTCCCACTGGGATGTTTAGAAATAGTGCAATATGTGAACAGTGAACGGTTTACTCCCACTGGGATGTTTAGAAGTAGTGCGATATGTGAACAGTGAACGGGAGCTATTTTGGGTAGAACACTTGGCGGGGAATGTTGTGGTTTGCGTATTTGGTGTCTATTTCTACAACACAGATCCCTCTTGTGCTTTAGTTGTGGCAGATTGCCTCACTAGGTGATCTCTGGGTAAAGGAAGTGTGGGGGTGGAAGGCCACCTTGGTGGCACTGGAGTTAAAAACATCCGGTTAGTACTATAACAATAACATAAATCCGTTACGATTTTGGCTATGGATTTTAATTTTGATTTAGCAACTCTCATACCAAATAGAAAATGATATGGAGTTTTAATTTGCTTATTGATAGCTAAAACGTACTCAGTGATAATTCAATCCATTATAGTTGCTATTTAAATTGTGTTGTAGTAAGCACTAGTATAATAATTATATTATTTGTGTTTGCGAGTATATATGGCAACAAACAAAAGTAACTGGTGCGACACAGATATGGTAATACTATTATTTACATTAATTATACATTAATGTATGGAAATGCTTTCACAACTTTTTTATGACTTCACTGGAAAAATTGTAATGTTGTAAATAAACATGGTTACAAAGAACACACTTTTTGACACCATTTGCGACATTTCATCTTTTCAGGGGGACGGTCCACAAGGAGTTGAACAAAAATATTTAATGTATCCTAGGTCGAGTTTTGTATCAAATTAAAGGTCTATTCAATAGAAATTAATTGCCGCAAACCGGACTTCGAAAAGTATATCCTTTCCAGGGTAGCGATCACTTGAATTTCAAAGTAACTAATTTGAATAATTTATTTATTTATTTTCAGACGCCGATCGTCAAGATATGGGCAATCATGGATTTCGAATGAGTGTAATGAGTGTAGATGAGCGAATGTAGTCATTAGTACAAACTAAGGCCGACTATTCCTTTGAAAGTGTCATTAATTAATAGCCCAATGACAAATGAACAGCCGATGATTATCAGCTGATCCTTCTCAAAATTTATGACTCTGATTGGGGTCGAACTGAGAAAATTTAACTCATGAAGCTGGGATTGAACCAACTATGCTACCGACCAATTTTATTACGATTAATAACATTATTTTATTTATTAATAATAATAAATATTTATATTATTTATCCACTATTTTAAGTGGATAAGTAATATTCACTTAAAATCCACTTTAATCACTTTAAATGAATTATTCTCATCAAAAATTATACTTTATGGAACACAATAACTAAAAAAAAATTAAATTATCTATGGAAAAAAAAGTTGTTGTGAAAGCGTTTCCATATTTTTTGCTACCCTGTAACACGACGTTTAATTCAATGCTACCCACTTGATATCCCTTCCAGAAAACATATTTTACAGCGATTTCACAAGTTATGTATGGCGGTATTAGTAAGTACCCCCATATCAATGGATTAACTTCTACAAACTTGATACATTTATGTAATTAGATGATTATCAACAGTTTAATTATAGCTACGTATACTGTATAAATCTTCAAGGAAGAAAACATATTTTTCAAACGTGACACCATTCTGTGCTGATAATCTGGCGTGGGTGGCTTTCAAATAGTGGGTAGTACTTGAGGAACGTTATGTGGAAGTTATCGAGTCGTTGAGCTGTTTCATCTAGCTGAATGAACGTCCGTTCAATATCTACCTGTGTCGAGAATATCACTAGAGGGACGTGGTGGAATCGCAGATATTGAACACCGTTTAGAGTGACTTCTCCAAAGAAGTAAGACAACCCACGGTCCCTGGGCTATTAAAGAATTGTCCTTTCTAATTATTACTAGGTTTGAGCAAGTAATCCGATTATGGAATTCATCCACATTAAGTTGTTAGTAATGCCCGTTTATATTCGGAAATGAGTATCTTTGTGTTATCTAAACATAGAAAAACATTGGTCGGCTTCCACACACTACACCAATAATCATGTACCGAACTGTATTTTCGTGTTAAATTGCACGTTTCGATTCACTACAATGATAAAATGTTAGGCACTTTGAAACACACGAATTATTACTACTTAAAAATCACAAACCTGCCAATTTCTGCTTCAAGATCATAGAACTCTTTCACGTCAACATTTCTGCGAATGGTCACATCTCTGTAGGGAAAGCTGGGTTCCAATTCTGAAAACAGAAAACTTAATCAGAGATATAAATAATTATCCACTTATAAATGTTTATCCTACAGATAAATGTTACTATTTGTAATAACTTGATATAGGTATTAATATAATAGAAATTAAAAAGGGAGAAATCAGGGTGTTTCCGATAACCCAAAATGCTTCAGTTCAGATTTATAGACATAATAATAATAATATTCTTTATTGCCATAAACACAATACATTGTTGTATAGCATGCGTCAAAATGAAGTAAAAGTTAAAAAAATAAATAGGTTAAAACAAATATATATACATCATGTCAAACAATGAATACAGTATGAATGAGGCAGAGCTGAACAAGAGTGACTTCCAGCCAGCTGTCCATCAGCCACCTCTACCTTGCCCCTGAGATCCTCTCACTTACCGGGCGAGGGACCTTCGCACTTTATTTTCCTAATGGGGTAATATTCTCACATCCGGTTTCAGTAATCGTACACAGAGCCAGGAACAAATCGATCCCTGGGCCGGTAGCCTTTCCCGAGAGCAGGAGGTGGGTTCAATCTCCCTCATGAAGGCATGGACTACATATAACAATGCGCTTAAGCGAAATCGCCAGGAGAAGAATCTTCTGTAAACGCTCCGGTATTGAGGTCCCCGATGGCCAATGCGGACCTATCATCTCTCATCCTTCAGCTAGGGAACAGTGGTAGTGGGCCCACATGAACTCTTGTCCCGTGAGAAGACACACGAGAAACCTTGAGACCCTGCACTTTAAATGAAACGATGGAATTGAATACCCTCGGTACGTCAAAGATGATATCTTGATGATAAATCCATTGAGTAGTTTTATGGTCTGGAAAATATAGTCATTAACACAATGGACTAACCAGGAATTGGAAAATATGGAATGATTTAAAGAAATTACATAAATGTAATTGTGTTACATAAATGTAAACAATATAACTTAATAATAACGTAATATTACTAACACTTGAAACTAAACAAAAGGGCACTGTGGTGATACAAGTAGTGTATATGTCTACATCCAGCGGAGAGGATAAGTTAGCAGACACACTATACGAAGAAATAAGTGATGCTCTAAAACATGTTAAGGTGGATGAAAAACTAATCGTTTTGGGAGATCAGAAAGCTAGAACCGGTAGCAGGTGAACCGAAAGTCAGCAATTTTGGCAATTACGGTAATTACCGTCTTGGAAGGAACAATGAAAGGGCCAAACTAATAGACTTTTCTTCAAAACATAATCTAGTGGATACAAACTTTTCAGCATCAATCGAGGAGAATGTGAATCTGGAAACACCTCAAGAGGCAACAAGTTGACTATATTTGAGTGAAATCTGGAGTTAAAAACTGGTGTCTGATTCTCAGATTTAAGTGTCTAATGAAAAAAACTAAGAAACGAAAATTGAAAGTAGAAAAACTGAAAACTGAGGAATTGGTAAAATTATGAAAAAGCTAAGAACTAATTACTCATTTTACCCAAAAATGTTAAGACACAATATTTATAGACACATCGTGCAAAATTCAACGATATGCCGATTTAAAAGATCGGGCGACAGATCTAATTAAAAGATCTATTGTAGCCTATAGTCATAGATCGTTAGGGTACGAGTGAGTCCTTCGACTAAAATTGCTGTAGTCTATAGATAATTAGGGAACGAGTTTGTCCTTTAAATAAAATTGCTGTAGCGTATAGATATTTAGAGAACGAGTTTGTCCTCTGACTAAAATTGCTGTAGCCTATAGATAATTAGGGACGAGTTGGTCCTGACAGGGGGTGATTGTACTTTTGTATGTTGTATTGTGTGTTTGGTATTGAGGGGCTTTTTGGAATTAAGTATTTTAAATTTAACGTTTGATACAAAATAGACACCTTCACATTCCTAACTTCGGCCCTTTAATAAAGGCATTTTTCATTTCATTTACATTACTGTATTTAATATATGTTGTTTAAATGTTTTAATCGCCCAATTGTACCTTGATTTACCTAGAAGTTATTAATTTCAATCTGTCACTGTTTTGTATAAAGTGGGAGAGAACCAAGGTTCTTATTATACAGGGTGGTTATAAAGTCTCTTCCCTTTGTATTTTCCCCTACAATTTACATTTAAAGCTTTTTTTAATTATGCCATTCATTATATAGGCAGATGCTCTAACCTTTGAAGTGTTGAGGAATATTGGGAGTAACCTGAGGTCAAAGATATGGGAGTCAAGTTCCGAATTCTTTAAGGGAAGATAGTCATGCGACATGTTTATTAACATTGCCTTTTCACCCTGATAACAATGGTGTATCTAAAACTCAAAAGGGTTGTACCCCTTCCCAGATATCAGTAGTTTAAAGGTGTAGAAGTCGACTTAAGATTTGTAATGAGAATACAGTCTTGCGACATGTATATTAACATTGCCTTTTCACCCCAAAAACAAACGTGTCTTTAAAATTCAAATGGGATGTACCATTTCCAATGTAAGAAATATTGTACGGAATTTTCACTAAATATTAATAAAATATTACCTGAAAGATTTTCAAAGAAAAAAAAAATAAAAACGAAATATTGGAAACTGTAGGCCTACAATCCTTTTGCGTTTTAAAAACACCATTGTTTTCAGGGTGAAAAGGCAATGTTAATAGACATATCGCATGACTGTCTTCTCATAACAAATTAAGTCGACTTCTATATCTTTAACCTAATATGATATTTTGGAAAGGGTACAACTCTTTTGAATTTTAAATACACCATTGTTTTCAGGGTGAAAAGGCAATGTTAATAAACATGTCACATGACTGTCTTCTTATAAAGAATTCAAAACTTGACTCCTATATCTTGGACCTCAGGTTACTCCCAATATTCCACAATACTTCAAAAGTTAGAGCATCTACCTATATAATGAACGACATAACTGAAAAAACTTTAAATCTAAATTGTAGAAAATAAGTGGATGGGAAGGGACATTACAACTACATGTATGGGGAGCGACAACTGTTCACCAAGAAGCTATTCAGTTAAATAACTATTACCTAACTCCTCCACTTGTTGGTTCCTCCCCCAAAGACGTTTTGCACTTTGAATCCTATCGAAACTAATTTGCTGTCGAAATAGTGTCACTTAAATATGCTAACATTAGGGTCGAATCTTGAAATGAACTAATATATATATATATATATATATATATATATATATATATATATATATATATATATTCTCTTTAAGGAAAAAATCTACCATCTTGTTGTAATTATTACTAGTTTAATAAGTTGCGTCACAATTCTTCCCTAGTTAGGATTGTCCAAGTGTTACGTTTAATTTGTTTAGTAACCTATATTTTAAAAAGAAGAATTTTAAGAAATAAATAGCTTTTAGTAATTTTTTTGAAATTCTAGATGAGAATTTTTCACTACTTAAAAAGATTGTGAAATAAATATTACTATTTTATCATACAATAACTCCACAATGTGGCCGTGAATTAGATGTTGTTTTAGTTCAGCTATAGTTAACCTAATATAGTTACATTAATTACGAATAACATGATGTTATTTCATTAGGAATAACGGAAACCAAAGTGTTAATCATAGTTTTGTTTAAATGCATTCATCCGATAATCACGGACAGAGATAGGTGGTATAATATGGAGAACCTCTGCAAATTCCAGAGCGTCTGTTGTAAGAATAGTTCAGACTCGGTTGGCAGAGTGCCATTGGCTAGTGGCTCTCGCCTCGACGCCTGGGTCGACTCACTCCAATACCATCATTAAAATGTATTTCATGAATCATCACCATCGTGATGCATTCTTTTACACTTAGTGATGCTAAAAAATGCATTTATTTGGACATGTAATAAATGATATTATTTTCGTATTTGGTCAATATCGA
>JAQJVL010006734.1:0-27413 GCA_035578905.1 Stictocephala bisonia | reverse complement strand
GATCTAGAGGTTTCTTGGTCTAGTCTGGAACAAAGGGATTTTCTCTCCAATGAATGAATTCTTCAATGGAATATATGGGATGAGCTAGGAGCCAAGCGATGAGTCGCTTCCTCATTTGGCTGATAGGTCCTCAGGTAGACAGCTGGTAAGCAGTCTACGTTTGGGAAGAGAATAGTCAGTCTACGTTTGGGAAGAGAATAGTCATTACCATTTCAAGTGTTTTTTCTTCTGGAGAGTTTTTGACTTGCAGCATAGAGAATTACCTCCAGGATATAGAGTGCTGGTACAGTAAGAATTTTTAAATTCTTGAAGGCACTCCGGCAGGATTCCTGGGGTCCTAGACCAAGCATGGATCTAATGATCTTCTTTTGATTTACTAGCACTCTTTGGAGGTTATTTTTGGACAAGTTACCCCATAGCACAAGGCCATTCAGTAGATGGGACTCTGCGAGTGCAAAATAGGCTGTTCGGAATACGCTCTGATTTTCTGTGATTGATCTAATTCTTTTTATGGCAAATACACTTGAACTAAGTTTTGCGCATATTGCATCTACATAGTAATTCCATGACAACTTAAGAGTCAATGGTAATACCGAGGTACTTGGCTTGATCAGCTCTACTTAGTCCAGGTATTTCAGCTGTTTTGAGTCTTTTCTGTCCAAAGAAGAGCTGTGTGGTTTTACTCTCATTTACAGCCAGATCATTGCTATGGCAGTATTCATGTGCCATGTTATAAGCTATGTATGCACTTATTTCCAGTTCTACAGGTGTTTTCGTACTTTTTATAAGGTCAGTATCATCTGCATACATGAGCACTGAGCAGTATTGGTCTAGGAGATTTGGCATGTCACTAGTGAAAATGATGAACAAAACAGGGCCAAGAACTGAGCCCTGTGGTACACCTCTGTCTCTGACACCCTGTGCAATTATATTTACAAGAGGTTTGGTTAGTTCTTCTTTACATATCTTTAGTTTTGGAATATATTTCATTAATTCCAGCTGACATTTTTGGTTTTATTGATTGAGTTACCTGTTTTACTTCTGTTCAGTTAGTTGGATGTAGTATTAGGCAGGGGCAGTCTGTAATCTTGTCCATTATTGTTTTTTGTATGGTTTGAGGTTGTTTTCCTAGATTATTTTTAGCAACACTAGTCAAATAGATTTTCAGCTGATTTGTCCATCAATTTCAAGCTGGGATATGGTGTTGTAGACTTTCCTTCCTCTTTTACTCACTATTTATTTATGACTTTCCAAATAGCCTGACTTTTGTTTTCTGATTCATCTATTTTCTTAGCAATAGCACAGAATATAGACAGTTACAGAAATAATGAAATGGGCAGTTCATAGTATTTCACAAAATGAAGGCGTTGAGATAGTCGCTAACTGGCGTGGCGTTGCCAGATAGTGCAAGATTCCCGTTCTCCCGCAGTGGAGGGAGGAAGACAGAATATACAGACAGAAATCCAACCGACAGGGCACCGAGGGCAAGGCCCAGAAGACTCTTGCTTATATTCACTTTTGCATTTACTTCGCATATTTTGACCCTGGGCATCTTCTTGTTTGAATTTTAGCCAAATTCTCAAAGTACATAAGTTGTACATTGAGCTAATGAAGCCTATTTTATGCATTTCTAAATAGAGGGAATTATTAAATTGTATTCTTAATTAACAAGTTTATGAAACATAATTTATCAAATTAAATTATGAAACATTTAATTGTTTCTGGATGATAAAATAACTATGGATGATAAGAAAGCCAAGATTTTTATTCTGCAGGTAGCTTGCACATTGTCAGTAATATTACACCACGAGAAACTATAAAATATAACATATAATTTAGACATACATACTATACAGAATTTATTCACCACAATTTCTCAATACATCCCTCCCATAAGCTCATTAATTTTTTTCATTTTTATTAGGGCTCACTCATATGTAGATAGGTACACCATTGTCATTACCAATGTACGTGTATGGGTGGGCGGGTGGGTCATTACCACTGTACGTGTATGGGTGGGCGGGTGGGTCATTACAACTGTACGTGTATGGGTGGGCGGGTGGGTCATTACCACTGTACATGTATGGGTGGGCGGGTGGGTCAATACCACTGTACGTGTATGGGTGGGCGGGGGGGTATGTGTATGGGTGGGCGGGTGGGTGAGTGATTTGAATAAATGTATCGAAGTATATTTTAATATTTGATGCATCTTCACGATCATCACTGTATCACTGTACGTGTGTGTGTGTGTGTGTGTGTGTGTGTGTGTGTGTGTGTGTGTGTGGGAGGGTGGGTACTATCACTGTACGTGTGTGGGTGGGAGGGTGTTCTTACCAATGGAGAGCTGCCATCTGAGGTGTGGCATAGCTGTCTGGATCAGCGAATTTGCAGCAAACCTAGCATTAGCATTTAACCCGACCACCCACCCATACACGTACAGTGGTGTTGACCCACCCATACACGTACAGTGGTATTGACCCACCCGCCCACCCATACACGTAAATTGGTATTGACCCACCCACCCACCCATACACGTAAAGCGGTATTGACCCACCCGCCCAAACATACATGTAAAGTGGTATTGACCCACCCACCCAAACATACACGTAAAGTGGTATTGAGCCACCCACCCACCCATACACAAAAAGTGGTATTGACCCACCCGCCCACCCATACACGTACAGTGGTATTGATTTTTTAGACCTTTCAATTTGCCAAATTGATTGATTTTTTTACTTATTTTATACCGACTGGATATCATCAATGTTTATAAATACCTTATAAAAAATATCTTAGCAGATACAGAGACAAGGAAATTGTACTGATGGCACATGCTTATAAGGATCCTTGAAACATATAATTAGAAGTTTATAATTTTAATTATCAATAAATGTAGTAACTATTTACATTAATAAACATTTGATTAAATCCAAAAACAAAACAAAAATGTTCTATAAATTATTAAATAAATTTACAGCCTAAAAGTGTTATACAATACAAAATAAATACATAGTAAACATATAGACTATTTTAAAAATTACATCTTATCTCCACAACTTCTCATATCTTGGTCTTTCATAACCATATTATTTTTATTCATCTTTCTCAACTCTCTGTTTTCCACAACCCTTTTAACATTTTTAAACCTTTCAATTTAACAAATTTAGTGAGGCACTTACTACTGCTTGTAGATACTATAAAGTGGACAGATCAAGAGACAAAAAAGAAATATCTGTGACACAGTTAAAAGTCTGATTTATATACAAGTCCTAAGAAGAGATAAAATGAAATTATTCATATGAAAATGAAAAAAAATATGAAAAATGAAAGTAAGTTTTTATTATTTACAAAACCAAAAATGTTAAAAAATAACTCTAAAATTAAGAAGAAGAAAATAGAAGTGTATAAAACAAATTTCATGTAATATTATTACATGCAAATAATAAATCCTCTGCAAGTTCCTTTCGTCTGAAAATGGTTCAAGTAATTTACCGCCACCGACCCACTTAGTATTTGTACTATCTTGAACTTAGAATGTGTTAAGCATGATTTGTGTGAAGTTTAATTTGCACGTAATGATCAAAAGAAAATGTATAAGTCTTGATTGTCACAACAACAATAAAATTATCAACAAATTTAATGATAAATCGTAAAAAAGTAATTTATAAGTTCTATCTCTTTATATCACAATCTTTCATTCTCATATTTCCTCACTTTTCAGTTGCCTTTTCCAGGCGCTCTCCCACCATCCTTTCTATACTCTTATACAGTTTTCAAAACTTTACCAAAAGTTTACCAAAAGCAGTGATTTTGAATTAATTTGATATCAATCTATAAACATTGCTTATGGATAAGACGCGGAAAAGAGTTTCAGTTAAAAAATGACTGCGCTTGTAACAATCAACAAGTCACGGTGTTTAATGAAACGACATTCAATTTAACAAGTCGTTTAGCAGTGCTTCTTTTTGTATGAATTTTTACACTTCCTCTAACACAAACTGTTGTAGTCTTTCTCTCAAATACAACACTAGGTTATAACAAGACGACACAACGATAAAATAACCAAAACCAAACCAATTTTATTCAGATATTGACTGAGTTTTATTCAGAATTTTTTCTTTATAGACGAAGGATGCAGGAAGTAGATGAACACGTGATAGACGCACGTTCTTTGAACTTTCAGGTAGCATGCCCCCCAATATTATTTTTCATCTAGTTTAAAGGAAACCATATTCGTTTTATCCTTTAACATTGTATTCTCTCTTTAACAAAAACATATGAGACGCCGACGCAACGTTGTGCGTATTTTAAGGCGAATATGAATGATGATATGAATGTGGGATGAGTATAGTCTGGTTACTAACTGAGTTTAACTGTTCCTCAGAAAGGGCAATTTATTAATAGCCCAATAGCCAGGGTAACTATGGGATCTACAACTTTATGTAGAATCCGAACCACTAGTGTTGGTCTGATTTTCGGCTAACTGACAAGTCTGACACTCAGTTCTCTTCCCTACACAACATCCGAACCTTGACTACCATCCAACATGGACACCCCATACGTCTATAGTAGTGTCCACGTCGATGGCAACCACTGAGCGGACGCCGTGTCGGTATTAAGAGGACCGAGCATGGAACCTATCGCCTACAATCTCCCTAAACATTTTGTCCCCATTCGAGATAAAACATTTTTTACTGTAAAATCCCAAACTTAATTTTTTCTTAAACTAGGGGATACCACAGCACACTAAGTGTGCACAACCCCGTCTCTGGTTACGCTCGTTTCACCTCACTCGTGTAACTTTGTCATTTTTCTTCGTATTATGAATGCCTAACATTGTTACAATACACTGTTAAAAAATATTTGTGATTAGCCAGTTTGGCTTTAATATTTATAGAAATCTTCTCCCTAGCCAGGTCAAAATTGGAAAAAATTTGTTCTTTGTATTAAGACTATTTACGTTTCATATTTCTTATCTAATTTTCAGTTAGTCAAGTTATTGAGCTAAAATAACACCCTACTCATGAATACCTGAAGAAACGTTTAAAATAATGTATTTTTTTAAATAGCTGATTAAGCTACGTGTATGGAATTTTAGTCTGACAACGCCAATAAAATAATAAAGTATACTAATTAATTATATTAACATTTATTTAGGCTATTCTTTACAAATTTGTAAGTATTTATTATTATTGTCTTAAATACAGTCACGATAGTAAGCTTTATTCATTTCTTTAACACGGGCAAAATATTTTTCTATATATTTTATTTACTTATTTTTACTCAAATGTGTACAAAATCTATGCCTCACCAAGTTATGCAAAACTTGTCGGTGAAGTCTTATAGTAAACAAGAGAAACAAAATAGCAATATAGGAAAGAATACCTGATTTTTTTTAATTTGTATTTTCTAGTAATTACTAAGATTGGGTGGTTTAGGGCAGGCACCGATTTAAACAAATAAAAATTGTCAATAAAAAAATGTTAATACGAATATTACCTGTATATGCTTTAACAGTAAAAAGATGTACAGTAATATTAAATTCCATATATGCATCATTTTTGGACTGTTCATGCCATACATGCGGGACTCTTGCAGTTGACTAGACTAGAGAGACCAGAGATGATACGTAGCGAGGGATTTCTCCCTGGCTGGCTGGGTAGGCTGGCCAGCCACAGGTTGGCAACCGTGCTTGGCCAGTTTTTACTACTAGCGCCGCATATGATCTGGCCGGTGAGTTAAGCGATTTTGCGTTTCAAAATTTAGCATTGCGTGGGGCTTCTGTATCTATATTCTGTGGCTACAGCTTCTTTTCTCATCTCTTTGAGTTTGATGTCATATGATTTCTTTTTGATTTCTGCTTTTTGTTTGTCTTATAGGTTTCTAGATAGAATGTACACCTCTTGAGCTTATAAGTATAAAAGTACCATAGTAAAAATGTAAAACAATGAAAAAGACTGAAGATTCTTTCTAATTTTTTTAATCGAATTGTTCAGCATTTAAAGTCCTTCAAATGGTGTGCTACATGACCCAGGCTGCTATTGGAAAATTTCCAGATTAAACCTGTGAAACCCATTTCTACATATTTTAGTTTTTAACTGTTTATTGTTACTCTTAAATATTTAAAACTGTCTACACAACCGATGGAATGTTTTGCAATATTAATTTTTACATTTATATTGTTAATATTTCGTCCAAACATTTTAATTTTAATCTTCTCCCCGTTCATCTTTAAACCAAAATCAAAATATCTTTATTCATAAAAGTACATACAGAGTACATTGAATAGTGTCATTTACAAGAAACTAAATATAAGGACCTACATTAGAATACATTGTTTTAGTTGCAATCCTCAAACTCATCAATTGCATACAGTGTCAAATCAATTAAAAACTGTTTTAGCACTTGAGAAAATTTGTTGTGAGATTCAAAAGTTCTTATATTATGAGGAATATTGTTCAAAAATCTGAGACCGTTAAAATATATATTCTTTTTAAAAAACTGTAATCTATGTTGAAAAAATATAGTTTCATTTTTTTTTCTTGTATTATAGTTATGTGTCAGATTTGAATGTCTTTAATTGAGTTGTTGATTCTTTTTAACATACATTATTGTTTCATAAATATATTGACCATATACTGTTAATATGTTTAGTTCTTTAAAAAAATTTTTTACAGATGCATCTGACTTTAAGTTAAGCATAATCCTAATTGCTTTTTTATGAGTTTTTAAAATCCTATCTAAATTTTCTTTCTTTGTTGCACCATAAACACAAATTCCATAGGTTATATGAGAGTGTATATGAGAAAAATATATCTGTTTTAAAACTGAAATGCTACATATTACTGACATTTTTCTTAATGCATATAATCCAGAGTTTATTTTACCTAGAATATAATTAATATGGCCATTCCAACTCAATGAACTATCAATGAGTAATCCTAAGAATTTCATTTCCTCTTTTTTTCTATTTCTATATCATTTATGGTAATTTGAGGATTAAAGTCACTTCTAGTCTGCCTGGTTTTAAAGTGTACATATTTAGTTTTCTCTGGATTAAGAATCAAATTAAGGTCATTAAGATGTTGCTGAATATTTGCCAATTCGACAAGTGACTTTATATCAACATCTTCTTGTGAATTACCAGATATTTTTAGGGTTAAATCATCTGCATATAGACATACAGATGTTAAGGGGGAAAAACTTAATTTGTTGTTCAGACCGTTTAGATAACATATAAATAGTAAGGGACCAAGAATTGATCCTTGTGGTACCCCATACTTCACTGGTTTTAATGTGGACCTACTTCTTGTAATGGTTTTAGAATTTTTGAAAACAATTTCAACATATTGTTGTCTATTCTGCAAATATGATCTGAACCAAGCCAATGAAGTGCCTCCAATGCCCAAGCTTTGCAAGATAGATAGGAGAGTGGAATGACAGACACTGTCAAATGCCTTTGACAGATCCATGAAAATACCAATGACAGTTTTACCTTCATCTATTGAATTTATTATTGAATTGACAAAATCGGCTGCTGCAGTTATTGTTGATTTTCCATTCCGAAATCCATGTTGTTCATTTTCTAGAACTTTATTAGATTCAAGGAATGAGACAAGTCTGGTATTTACTACTTTTTCAAAAATTTTTGAAATGACTGGAAGAAGTGAGATGGGCCGATAGTTACTTACTTGTGTGGAATCACCTTTTTTATAAATTGGTAAAACTTTGGCAATTTTTAATGGATTGGGGAAAATTCCAGATGAAAAAGAAGAGTTTATTAGGTGAACCAAAATATGACTTAGCTGTTTATATGAATGTTTTATTACTGTCATAGGTACCCCATCATAACCACTGGAATTTTTATTTTCGAAAGAATTTATAATTTGCTCAATTTCTTTTGTGTTTGTTGGCTGTAAGTGGAAAATATTTTTAATAGTTAAAACTGAGCTATCTTCTCTATTATTTAGTTTGTTATGGTCAATAGGAAACGTATTTGTACAAGAATTTGCTATACTTATAAAATAATCATTGAATATGTTTGATATGAGTTTGGGATTTGTAAGTGCAATACTACCATCTTTTATTATAATGTTTTTATCTACATTGATTCTTTTACAGCCACTTTCTGTGTTAATTATATTCCACGTAGTTCGCGGAACATTTTTGTAATTTTGAATTTTATTATTAACAAAGTGTTTTTTTGCATCTATTATTTTCCTCTTATAAGCTTTTTGTCTGTATTTAATTTCTTCTAATAATTTACTATTTTTAAAAATTCTTGAAAGTTTACACAAACCTATAATATTCATCTTTTCCTCTTTAAGTTCATCATTTATCCAGCTCCTTTCTCTTAACTTAATTTTTAAAACTTTCTTTGGAAATGACAATATTAAAATATTGAGTAAAAATAGTATTAAAAACATTGTACTTTTTTTCCACTGGAGCAAAGTATACCTCTTTCCATGTCTCTTGTTCTAAACTCATTTGGAATGATTCATTGTTTATTTTTGAGAAATCATGGCGTATCTCTGATAAATGTTGGTTGTTTCGGTTTTTATTCACATTTAAAATTTCAAAGATCTGTCCATCATGGTCAGATAGCATAGTAATCAAACCTTCAACTCTTACATGATTCTTTCTCATGTTAGTTAAAAAATTATCTAGTGCAGAAATTGAACTATTAAAAACTCGAGTTGGAAAATTAACTGAGTAATACATATTATTGCGTTTTAGAAGATGTTTCAAATTAGTATGATCTTTACTATTTACTAACACATTAATATTTAAATCCCGTGCAACTATGATTTGAGAGTTGTTTCTATTTATTTTTTCTATTAAATATTCTAACCTGTCCTAAAAGATATCTACATTAGAGCTGGGTGATCTGTATATGCCTACTAGAATAAATTTAAATTGTCCAATAACGAATTTAGTCATACAGAACTCAAATTGTTTCTCCTCCAACAACGAGTTCAATGAGGGCATTTCCATCTTTTCCCAAGACATCTCTTTATTGCTTAAAATTACAACACCGCCTTTATTAAAATTTTGCGTGAAAAATTTGCAGTTAGATCAAAGTTACTAATATTGAGCCTCTCTATTTCATTTTGTTTCATGTTATGTTCTGTTAAAACAATAATTTGGGGTCTATTTCATCCAATACGATTTGTAATTGTTCTATACGAGAAGGCATATGTTCCATATTTTGATGAAAAATTTTTATAGAGTTTAACTTTTTATTAGGATTCTGTGACTTTTGTGTTATGTTATTGTAGGAGTTATTGTGTGAGTGGAGTTTAAATTTAGACCTGGAAATTCTTTTTTATTCTGAGAATTAATTTCAGGTGTTGAAAAGCCTTTAAATATAGAGTTGGACCCAGGTGTAGCAGGAGAAAATATTTGAGTGTTATGACATTGGTAGCTTGATTCATCCACTTGATTCTGAGTCATAGGATGATCACCAGCTGCGATAAGTTTTGTAGCGGTCATCGGTTGGTTCTCCTTTGATATGGGTGTCTCTACACCTATTATGATGGTCTGCTCAGTTGATGGAGGACTGGTGGTCTGCTGAGACGATCTTGGGTTAAACAGCTGCTGGTTCCCATTGTTCTTAACAGCCTTAAGTGGCGGGAAGAATTGTTCTGTCCTTAGATGAGAGTCTGGCCAGTTGTCCTTCTCACCAGCATGTAATAGTAATGACTCTTCGTCAGGTGTTGGTTGTATGTGCTCTCGAGCAGAAGCAATGTCCATACTTTCTTGTATGTAATGGCAATTAGCGATTTTCCCTCTCTTGTTCATGTGTAACCCATGTCGAGTAAAATGATATCTATTCAGATTAAATAAATCAACTATGTAGACATAGTTAAATTTGCAGGCTGTATTTTCAATAAAAATGTTGATATCCAAAATGGTATTGTTTACTGCATGATTTTGTGGCAGATCATATCTATAGGGTATTGTACATTAATGAACTAATATGCCTTTGCATTTGACAAGAAAGTTTTCCAGATTTTTGTAAATAGGTTCTGGCTTAAGTTTGTAGATATCATTACCACCACATATTAAAATTAAATTTTGTTTGTCAAGAATGCACCCAGTATTTATAACATCCAAAAACTTTGCACCTGGTTTGACAAAAGATGTGGCTACTAATTTTGTTTTCTGCTTATACATATTAATCTTCTCTGCCAGCCCTTTACCATGACTATCAGAAACTATATGGACTTCATCGAGTAATTTAGAACAATTTGCTTTTGGGGATGATGAGGTGATGAGAGCTGCGGTACTTTTTCTTCTTCCCAAGGTGTTCACAGATTCACTGTTTGATATTGCTATGTTAGTTAATTTTTCAAAACTTCTATTTTCAGTAGTGGCATTGAGCAAGGGATCAAAACGGTTAGATATTTCTATTATTGATTCGTGAGGTGAAGTATTTGCCTTCTCTGAGGACTGAGGTTTACCTTGTCTCTTTGGAAGCTGAAAAGATGAAGTTGGTTTTATGTTTACTCCCATTAGAGACTGTAATGTTCCTCTGCTACAAGTGTTTGCAAATATGAATGCCAATAATGATATTTTTTTTATACAGTCTATGTAATCAAAGAAAGGAATAGATAAGTCCAGGAAAAAATGTGGGTTTTGACAGTTATTTAGAATATATTCAGCTGCCAGAATTAAATAAATCCCACAATCGTAAGAGTTTTCTTGGAGGGGGCCAGGTACCTTTACTATTTGTGGACTATTTCCCAAGGATAAATGTGAAGACAATCTGCTTGCAATTAGTTTGGCTTGTTCCCAGTTTTTTTTAGGATAATGAGTCATAGTAATAAAATGTTGACAATTCCTTACTAAATATCAGTAGACTCCAGTGGCTGCCCCTCTCATTATTAAAATCCATAGAATCATTAACTGGAATGATGATGATGTTCTTGTCATGCAGGTAAAGCGGTGTTAAAAATTATCTGTATCTATTAAGGATTTTATGGCATGACCGATCAAGGGGCTCAAAAGATAGATATCAGACTTAGTGCCTAATACTCTGTCATTTAATTGGTCAAAATAATTCCCAATTTGATCATCTGATAACCAAGTAGTCTTTAATATATCATTTGTGTATATTACTTTATTAAGATCATTTAAACTCTTTGTATTTTCCTCCAGTTTGTTTTTCATATCGTCAAAATTTTGTTG
Organism: Stictocephala bisonia; assembly: GCA_035578905.1. Lineage (NCBI taxonomy): Eukaryota > Metazoa > Arthropoda > Insecta > Hemiptera > Membracidae > Stictocephala > Stictocephala bisonia. The sequence continues at coordinate 16,223 of JAQJVL010006734.1, read as the reverse complement.
TAATGAACTTTTTTCTTTTTTAAGAATTTCCATTTCATTTTTTAAGCTGTCACTGTAATTCTTAGTTTCATTAATATCTTTCAATTCGTATAATTCATCACGTTTAAGTTTACCTGCTTGGGATTCATTATGAATTTTAACATCCTGCTGTACTGAATTGGTATTGTTTTCTTTTTTTCCTCGTAAAATATCAGATTTTTTCAATAAGATTGGAGAATTCTTAATTGATTGTGGAGATTCTCTATTTACAGGTTTTTTGCCATTGAAATATGATCTAGTCTTGATAACAGGACTAAATTTAGCTTCAGAGCTATTATTCATATTGGTGTGATTTTCTTTCCACATTAAGTTGACATTAGATATGTCTGTCTCTATTCTGTCTCCAACTGTCTTGCATTCTTCAATAAATAGTTTGACTAGTTGACATAGGTAATTTATTCTTTCTGATAAAATCACATCATCTACCTATATGTATATCTACCTCACCTCTAGGATTAAGTGTTAGAGAGGACTTTACAGTCCTAACTTCGCTCCTTTAATAAAGGCATTTTTTTTCCATTTTCTTCATCCGCTAATGCTAGTATTTTCAGGTTCAATCCTAATCTAACACTTCTCTAAATGCTTTTTATTTTTAATAAGGCTTCTTCTATTGCTATATTGAAGAGATAGATGAGATCCCACCCCCTGAAGCTTCCCGATGTTTCTCCATCCACCCTTACTTTTACTTTTCATTTAGTAATACAGACTCTTGCTAATCTTTTCAGCCTCTCTGGTATTCCTTGTTTTTCCATTTTCTTAAAAAAGGCATTTATGTCTTTGCTATCGTAGGCCTTCTTGAAATAAATAAATATTCCACAAACAATTTTATCAATTGTATATTTATCTAAGCCCAACTGTTGTTTTTCAATTAAGAATTCAGTATAGGGACTTACTACAATCTCCCAATAAAAATTAGATTGTGATAAGAATATTATTCATTTTTATTCTTATTTATTATTCATTATCAGTAAGACGCCATTCGTAAGATATGGGTGAATGGGTGTGATGAGTGTAGATGAACGAGTGTAGTCATTGTTTCTAACTAAGGCCGATTGTTCCTCAGAAAGAGCTATTTATTAAAAGCCCAATAGCCAGGATAACTAATGGACCTACAGCTTTACATGGAATCCGAACTACATAGTGTTGGTCTCATTTTCAGCAAAAAGATAAGTCTGATACTCAATTCTCTTCCCTTCACAAGATCTGACCCTGACTATCATCCAACATGGATACCTCAGACTTCTTTAGAAGAGTCGATGTTGAGTGGACGCTGTGTCGGTATTAAGAGGACCGAATATAGAACCTATCGCCTACAGTCTCCTCAACACTTTGTCCCCAAGTAGCTGGGTTACAGCACTGTGCCACCAGTGCTGATAAATATTACAATCTCCCAATCAAAGTTGGATTGCGAGAAAAATATTACTGTCCAGAACAAATGTATGTAAGTCTTGTTAACAAGATTTTTGAAAAGAATAAATGGTATAAGAAGTTATATCCCTCTTTAGTTGGTGCAAAGTTTGTCTACTTTTTTGTGAAGAGGAATTATCACAGTCTCTTTCCAGGTGTTATTTCTTTTTTCCACAAGTTTGTGACGAGTTATAAATTTCTTTTATCAGGGTCTTCCATCCATTTTTAATTACATCACTCGTGATTCCGTCTCCTCTGAGAGCTATGTTACACTTAAATTGTTTCACCGCTCCTCCCACTTTTTGTTCAGAGGGTGGTTGCTCATGTTATTAAACGTGTTGGTAGAAGTTGTCTTCAATGGCCCTATTTTCGAGCTGGTCACAATTTAGGAGATCTTCAAAATAGTCATTCCATATTTTAATACCTGATTCTTTACCCACCATTAAATTACCTTTCTTATCTTCTATGCCGTAACTTCTTGCTAAGAAGCCGTTTTTGAAAAAAAAAAATTGTCCTATAAAAATCTCTTTTATTGTTTGTTGTTCTGTCATTCTTAGCTTTGGTAAGTTTTCCATTTAGGAAGTAATTTCATATCTCCTCCTTAGTATTCTAGCAACTCTAGTTGCTTCCAAATATTCTTCCTTAAGCTGTTCCACCATGTTTTGTTTTGGCATCTGCTAAGAAAAATTAGGGAAGGGGTATTACAGATAAATCAGCAGCTCCAACGAATTTTAGGACAAATAATAATTTAATTTACACACAATTTCCAAACATGAGAATTCACTACGTTTTCAAGAGATAAATTAAGAAATATTTACCTTGTTTTAATTGACACACCTCCAGTGTATAATATGAAATTGTCATTCTTACGCCCGTCCCAGTAATTATTAACCATCACACCGGCTTTTCTCTTCTTCTTTAAATAACTTCCATAATAAATACTTTACAGAGATAGTAAATACTTAAACAGTGTCACTAAGACACAACTTGGAACAATCAGGTGCCTTCATTATTAATACCCTCAACTCCTTCCTCTTCTTCGAGCTGGACATCCCCGGCCCCTTGCATGTGACTATGTTCCTAGAAACGGCAGGTAGTCCACAGAGAAGAAATAAACAATGTGCTAAATGTGTCTCGAGTTAATATGTATAGTAGTTATTTCTCTAGTATGTCATGCGATGGTAGGGCCAGCACCTTGTCAGTCCCACCCCTATTCCCCCCAAATCCTAAAGGATAAAGTTGTAATTATAATTACAGACTTATATGAATATGTTCATTAATTGTAATCTCTATATAATGGCAATTGACACGTTCGCAGTGGCTGTAAGAAAGCGACTTCTGTTCTTATTTCTCTGTAGGTAGTCAGACCTTCCGGACCCATGTGCCATAGGAGCACCGTGTTGTGGAAACACGTGCTGTGGAAACAATACACCTCTTACAAGGTGATTGGATTCCGAGGGTCATTAGTCCCTAGAATCCAATAATTAATTCTGTAGTTGAACAGTTCCATCTGCCCGTTCAATCGTATGCCTATTTCATTTATACTTTGGATGACAATTAAGTTCAAAAGAATGTTCAGAAGAGTTGTAACATTAGAAAGTTTGTTGAATAAATGAGTTCTTAAAACGTTTTACAGAATGGAGTGTCAAAATTTTAATATGTTTTATAGATACACTAAACATATTATTTGCAACTAAGCAACATATGATTAGTTACATAAGCCAACTACTCCATTAGGTCTAGTTGGATTTTTTTAACGTATTTGCAAGTTTCAAATAAGAAGCATACAGTAAATATAAAATTAAGTGGAATTATGTCAGTCCAATTTTAATACATTTTGAGGTGTTACAGGACTTTTCATTGGGAATTAATCTTCAAACCAAAATGTAGATTGTAAATACGAATGAAAGACGAACAAAATCTACAAGAATATATTTTAATGCACGGGAGAAAGACAGTAAATAATAAATATGTTAAACCAATGTTTTTAATCTCTTGTTCAACTACCATTGATTGATTTTCATTACTGTGTAAGCTTCACAGTTATTATAAAAAATAGTGGAAAGCTTAAACATTTAATCTTAAATATATACTTGATAACACTAGTTAGTAATTATCTACCACTGAACATATACTTAATTTAACAAGATATAGATATCTAGTAAATATGCATAAACAAATCTGTTAATATAACCATAAATGTACCTAAGTACAAATTGGTAAAACCTTTTAATATTATATTTTTAAGTAGTAACAACTTGATTTTTTTTTTATTAAAAATGTAACGATTGTGAATATTAACAATGTGTTTTGATGATGTATGATTTAGCAAATAATGGTTGTTGATTTGTCATCATGGTTAACAAATATGTGAAGAATTAAATATATCATCAACAAAATCAATGTTAATACTAGTTTATAAGGATTATCGACCTTATGTTCTACCTTATACATTTTTAAATACAACTACAATACTCAGTTACTTATTTCATAAACTCCTCTGATTCATTCGATTTTATTCCAGCGCCCGCAAGAAAGTAATGCACGCGGGAATGCACAGGTGTGTGGCAGGTACGTCTCTTCGTTGACACTACAATGAATGGTAGTTTAAGCGAAACAGTAACATTTAACATATTGAAACAGAGGTTTGTAGAATCTCCGGTTGATAGAGTAAGCAAACCAATAATTGAAATAGAGGTTCGTAGATTCAACAAACGGTAGAGTAAACAAACCAGTAAAATTGATTTAACTGGTTAAGCAGGGTTGTAGACTCTATGATTGGTAGTGTAAATGAACCTGTCCATATTTCCAGTTTGGAAGATGTTCGTAGAGTCAACGATCGGTAGAGTAAACGAACCAGCAAATTTAATTTTAACTGGTTAAAAAGGCAGTAGAGTCTACGGATGGTAGTGTAAACGAACCTGTGCAAATTTTATTTACTGAAGTAGAGGTTCGTAGAGTCTACAATTGGTAGTGTAATCGAGCTGCTCCCCTCTGAATCACCTATGATAAAGTTGTGATCAAAGTTCAAGTCAAAAGGATGTGGAATCTAACCACTTTAGTATTTTGTGCATTGACAACAAGTTAATTAATTTTAAACTACTGCAACAAGGAGCTACCATTTAAAAATGCATCTATTTCTGCTGATGAACAATCTTGATTAGATAAAAGTAATGAGGTGTCATCCGCATATAGACATAAGTTGGCATGGTTCACACTACTGGGGATGTCATATTAACTCTTTGCACTCGAAAGGCCAATGGTAGTGGCCAGTTCCCACTCCTAGACAACTCGTATTAGTTGCCATTTGAACTTTCCTCCCATGTCGCACGGCCACTGTGAATGGCCGCACCACCATCTTGTGCTATGCGTCAGCCAGTTGTCACTGGGTTGGAATTGTTTTGTTGACACTCTGCTGATATGGCAAAATGGATATTTAAAACCCCATGTAATTTACCTAACTTTGTTTTAATGATAACTTTAAAACTACGTTGTACCACAAAACAGTTTAAGAGAAATTAAAGTATATTTGTGAGTTTTTTCGAGTAAGTCTCGAATATTATCTGATCGTAAGTCATCATTTCCCTCCATATTCACTAAATACTAAAATGCTAACGTAACTGGAACTAAAACACTAATATATAAATAATATTAAATTTTGGAAAATGTATGGCTATTTTATTACTTTGACGACTGATCACTTAGCAACACAAACACTATATAGCGGCTTGCGAGCACCGAGTCAGAGAAGTTAGATCTATGGTACATAATAGCTGGCTAAAATAGTGGGAAACTGACAGATGTTTAGTTTCAAAGTTTCTCAACAGGTTATACCACCTTACAGAGGAATAATCTTGAAAAAGATATACTAAACGCAGAACTGAATCGTGGCCACTGACAGTGGCCGTGCGAGTGTTCGCCGATTTTCATGCTGACCACTCATAGTTGCCTTGCGATCTGGGAGGACATTTACAACAACAAAATTTACAAGCTGTCACAGAAATTGCTGTGGACACTCCCAGTGGCCATACGAATCCAGAGGACATTTCTTAAAGAGCGCCCTCTCAAGAGCAAAGGAGTAATAAAAAGCAGAAATAGAATTGGTCCCAATATGGACCCCTGGGGGACCCCAGTAAGAAATGGTTTCTGTTCTAATTACTGACTTATTATGAATCCAAAATTGTACAAATATGGAATCTTGAAAATCTAATGGCGACCTACAAGAAAAAAATAGAACCCATCGAAGGTAACACCCCTAATGCCCTCGTTCTCCAATCTTCCCAAAAGAAGTTTATGGTTGACCAAATCAAAAGCGCGACTCAGATAAAAGAAAAGTCCAATAGTATGCTTTCTAATTTTTATCTTAGCGCTCAATTTTTACCTTATTTCAGTAATTTTATCATGCATTAACAATCATCTTAGATAAAGAATCTCTTTGTGTTAAACAGTATTAATTAAGGTTTTCATTTTTATTTCCAATATGTATGTGGAGGCATTTAATATATATATATATATATATATATATATATATATATATATATATATATATATATTTATAAATTCAATATATATTTATATAAAGTTAATAATATTGAATTTATTAACTTGTATGTGCGTCAAATATGGTTTTTTTAAATTTGTGTGTGTTTAGCCAACATAATATTGAAGAAGCTTCACTGTATCCTTTTACTATAGTATAGGATTAATGTAGGTAAATATTATATATACTGTAGATGACTAGTGAATTCTGTTTCAGTCCTGAAAAATCTAACTTATCTTTATTATTTTTGTTTACTTATTTCTAAAATTAATTCTACATTAATTTATAATATCTCAATAGAAAAATAGGCCAGTTTTAGGAATATGCTTTACTTTAAGCTCACACGAGAACTGAGAAAAAACAAATACTATGCACTTAGTCGTTATTTTTTATTGAATAATAATTTGTTTCTTGTAATTTGTTTTTGCTTACAAGAAGTCTAGTATAATATTTCACTCAATAACATATTAGTTGAAAACATTACTTAATTTTATTTACCATCCTATTAGCTTAAAAATATTTTACTATGACAGACAAAGCTGTATTTTTTCCAGATTTAGATTCTTTTAATAAGTATAGTTTTGATTTGAATCAAGTATTAGTATTACACCAAAATATCCGAAAACATTTTGATTTATTTCTAGTTCTGTTAAGTTTGTTGAAGCATAAACCTGACATCGTGGTATTAATGGAGGCTTGGTTGCGTGAGGGGGATGACGCAAACATGTACGGTATGGACGGGTTCCGGCTAGTGTCAGTAACCAGTCCGATAAGAGCTGGTGGCATTGTCCTCTATTATAATCCTGATAAGCTTTCTTGTCTGTGTAGGGGATTCCCCGCTCTTCTCATTGATTTTAAGTCGAATGATTGTTATTATTCTTTTTCACTGTTAGCAATTTATAGATGGCATAGTGTCTCATTAAACACTTTTTTGGCGTCTTTTCAAAACTGTTTAAGTAATTTGAAAGGTAGCTTTGCAACTTGTATTGGTGATTTTAATATTGATATAAGCTTAAATAATGAATTTACTGATAGATATTTAGAAATTACTAGTAGTTTTGGTTTTGAAAATTTAATTGATATATATACTCGCGTAACAGATATTAGCTCGTTTTGTCTTTATCAGAAATTATATAGAAACAACAAACATTTACTATCACTTGCGTTTGTGATTGACTCTAAAATTACTGACCATCGCAGTATTGAATTTTCTTTTAAATTGAGTAGTACTCAATCTAATAATGTTAATTAATTGTTCTTACAAGTCTATAATAGATTATGATCAAGCTAAACTAATTTTATTATTATTATTATTATTCATTATTCATCTGTAAGACGACGATCGTAGAGATATGGGCGAATATAAGGAGTGAACATTATGCCATTGTATCGGAAGTACAATGGCATAATATCCTTCTTTCTCCAGATATTGATGAAGCATTTGATTGCTTTTTAACTATTTTAAATGATTTGTGTCCATAAGTTAAGTATATTGGTAAAACAGCATAATAATAAAATCAAGCCTTGGAAGACAACTGGTCTATCCATTGTTATAACCCATAAATTAGGCAAAAATATAATGTCTTAAGCATCGAATTGCTGGTTGGATAAATGAGGCAAAAGTTAAATATTACAGTACCATATTTGAAAAAACACGTAATAATCCTAAAGCCCAGTGGAGATTCATTAATGGCTTAAGTGGTAGGGAAGTCTCTGATATGCAGGATATTAAATTAAAAATAAACGACGTACTCCTGACCGATCAAAATTCAGTTGCTGATGAACTGAATAAGTTTTTCTCAAATGTACCTTTTGCGTTAGCTTCCTCTTTGCCAGACGTCCAGCCGAATGATGTAGATCAGTGCAGTAATATTTTTAAAACAAAACATATTGTTAATTCAATTTGTTTGTATTCTCTCACTGAAAAGGGACCAGAGAATCTAATCTACAAATTACCGTTGGGAAAGGCTTCTGATTGTGATGAGATATCTACTTCTTTCATAAAATGTTTCAACGCAAATTATTCCAACATATTTTTAATAAATCTCTTTTAGATGGGGTGGTTCCTCAAAATTTCAAAATCGCTACAGTTATTCCAGTATTTCAGAAAGGTAGCACTTTGTCAATTGGAAATTACACGCTGATATCATTGTTTTCAGTCTTTTCTAAATTACTTGAAGACAAATCCGGATGTTAAATTTCTTAAATTCAGTAAACTTTTTTTTCTTTTTGTCAGTTTGGATTTCAGGAAGGATTAAACACGGAATTAGCTTTACAGCATTTTATCTCGCAAATATATAATAGTTTAAATAGTAATGAGAATAAAGTGAGTGCAATATTTATTGATGTACGTAAAGCATTTAACACAGTGAATCACAATATTTTATATTCCGAATTAGAATGAGCAGGGATTCGGAGAATAGCTCTAAATTGGATAAAATCATATTTGCATGATCGATGTTTAAGAGTTCTGCCCTTAAAATTGAATGTGGTATTCCACAAGGTTCTGTCCTTATTTTTATTTTTTATCAATGACTTTTATTACGGAAATTTTGTTGGTAAAATAACAGCTTTTGTCGATGATACTGCCAACTCCTATGCTGAATCTTCTAAATCTATTCTAAAATCTAATACTGAATTTGATATGAAAAATATTTCCTTGTGGTTTGCATGTAATAAACTATAGTTAAATGTTGAAAAGTCATATTAATTTCTTGTGGTCCAAATCTTTTTATTTTGATGAACAAATTAAATTTGACAAGTTAAATTGCTTTAATACACATTGTAATGTCCAGTTTTCCTACAAACTAACTGTGAAAAGTCCCTTGGAATCCTGGTTGATGAGAGATTTAATTGGAAAGACTAAATCAGTGCAGTTGAAAATTATTTGTTAATGTTTATAAGAAAATTTTATTTTTTAAGACCTTTATGTTCTGATTACATACTTTTGCAAATTTTTAAAGCTTTTATTCACTCTTGGCTAAATTATGGTCTTTCAGTCTGGGGTGGTACGTACATTAGTTATCTTTAACCAGTTGTAAAAATTCAAAAATCCTTTATTCGAATATTGTGCAAAAAAATAGACAAGCTGAATCATTACCTCTTTTCTTAAATTTAAATATATTACCTTTAAGATATTTGTTTGATATTAAAGTTTTAGTTTTATTTTTTAAATGAAGTGGTAATCTTGGTGTAGTTGTAGATCACAGTATGCACAGAACCAGGATCACTCGTCAAGCTGATATATTAGGATTGCCTCGAGCCAATTTTTCTTTTTATTCCAAAAAACGTTTGTTTTTTGCGGCCAAAAATGTATAACAGTATTAATAGAGATGATATTAATTTTCGATCCCTTCATTTGCTCAAAAAAATCTCTGAAGCAACATCTTTTAAAAACAAATAAAGACCAATTTGAAATTTTTTTAATATTGTTCAATGAGAAGTTTATTTTAAATATTTGAGATGTAACTTATGACATATTCAATAATTTATTAATCAATAATTAAATCTCATAAATTACTAAAACAATTATTTTTTTATTTTTTATTATTTTACCTCGTCACTTTTCTGCATTTTTAAACAATTTTTTGAAATTTTCTGTCAATTAGTTTCATTGATAACATCACAAAAATTCTAAATTAAGCACTAAAAATTCAGTAATAATCGGTTCAATGTAACTCCTGGGCACGGGCAGAGTCCTTATTCACTTGTGCGTTAGTATTTTTCCAGAATAAATTATAATAATTTAATCACATATTTAATAAGTGCTATTATTTTTTATTTTTACAGTACAAGTAAACGTCACACAGCACAAATTTATTACAATACAAGTACAAAATGCACAAATATTAGGGTGATCGATTTCGGTGAACCACGCTCACCTTCCTCAAACCAGAGTCATTCACAAAAGAATGGAAAATGGTGTTCAACAACTCAATTTATAGGCCTATGATCACGTGACCCCATTGACTGGAATTGTCAAAATGGCGGCTGCTGTGATACTATTGATTGTTACTTCTGTTCTTTAAGTCGCTGAAAATACATTATTAAAACCTATTTCGGAATCAAAATTAACCTGTTCATTCATTAATTTATCACAATCCTTACATTTTTCTTTAAAAATATTAACTCTTCCCAAGCATTCATAATACAACCATTCTTACAAACTTTTAGAATACCTACATTTTCATCCATTTTTTAGCAAAAGATATAAAAACCATGTCTCTGCTTTTAAAAATAAGAAACCTGAAAGATTTAATGTAGCTGAACACCTTCTGAATTGTACCTACGGTTTGAATAAAATAGATGAAAATTTAGATATTCTAAACTATTTTATTTTTAGTAATTTTGTGTTATATTCATTCGCTACTCACCTAACTTTAAGTTCTAGTACATTCAATACTTGAAAGATATTTTTTCCCCTCTCAGATAACTTTTTATGTATTACTTTAAGGTCATGTAAATATTGTATACTTTGACAATTGTAACATGGTAGTTATGAATTGTAATGGCAGTAGCATTATTTATGTTTTTGACACTTATGTAGCTTATTGTTTTGTTTTTCTCAGGAAATAAATCTCATTTGAATTTGAATAATGTCCAAATTCATAACAACTTGTGATATACAGTTGTACATGCATTAACAGTTGACAGGCCTGGTCTGAACCAAACTGTGCTGGAATTAAAATCTTATTTGTTGACAAGTAGGGCAGAAGACGGTTGAGCTTGAGTCTCTCCAACACTTTAGAGAAGGATGGCAGGATGGAAATGGGTCTGTAGTTTTCACAGTTACTTTGATCTCCAGTTTATGAATATTTATTATAATTGCCTGTTTTAAAGATGAGGGAAAAAGACCAGAGGCAAACAAAAAATTAACTACGATGTGTCAGGGGAGAAGACAGTTGATTATGTTGCTGCTCAGACTGCAAGGGGCATCTTTTTTGATTATTGATTAGGGCTCTAAATGGTACAATTTTCACTGATCACATGCTGTGTATTTATTATGCATACATAAATAGTTTTTTAACCTATGGAGTTACTTTGTGGGGCTATTCTCATTTAGCAAATAAACTTTTTGTGCTGCAGAAGAAAGCAATTAGGATAATTGGCAATGTACATAGTAGGGAACATTGTAAACCTCTTTTTGTAAATTTTAATATCTTTACTCTGCCGTCCATCTATGTTTTAAATGTCTTGTTGTTTGTTAAAGATAACTTATCTTGTCTTAGCAACCAAAGAGATGTACACAATTATTTTACACGCAATAGAAATAATGTAATAACTCCTAGATGTAACTTTACCAGTACTCAATGCAGCTTTCAATACCAGGGTATCAAGCTTTTCAATGCTCTACCCATGCAAGTAAAGATCATGAGCAGGTCTAATTTCAAATATACCATAAAATATTGGTTGTTAAAATCTGCTATTTACAGTGTTGATGAATTTTTTCTTGTAATACAAAATCTCACAGGCTAGATTAGTGTATCATTTTGACGTTGTTATATACATTCATTGTATCCTGACAATAAATGCTTTGATTTGATTTGATTTCAACAGATTTGATGGCACTCTCTCAACACCCAAAGAACAGCTAGAAGATAAAGACGCTATTACTTTTACTACTTCCTCTTCTGTAGCAGGCGATATAAAGAATGAGTCACCTGATTTGTAATAATGGAAGATGGTGTGGATTTATTAATACCTAATTGGTCACCAATATCGGCAAAGAAAGTGTTGAAATGGTTGGCAACCATTTGTGGATCGATGATTGATTTGTTGAGATCATTTTTCACATGGATTTCTTTAAATGGTTTGCGAGAATGCTCAGGCCTTAAGTAAGCCATTAATCACCTCCCATACCCTCTTAATCTTATTTTTGGAGGAATTAAGGTGATGCAGAACTCTTTGTGCTTTTGAAGACAGAATGGAAGACTTAAATTGTTTTCAGAGTTCAAGATAAGATCGTTTTAGATAATATTTGGAATAAGGTCTTTGGAAAGGTCATAGAATAAAAAATAGACGATTATGTAAATGTATTTGATTTTTGTTGATCTGGATTTTTGAAGAATACGTTGCTTCGACACTATCTTCTTTTTTGGAGTAAACACCCAAGGATGATGATCAGTCATTTTGTACGATATCAAATACAGAGTTCGACCAGGTGATACAACGATGTGTGTATTGTAAGTCCATCAACGATGTGTATAAGTACAATAATTTACAAGCATGCGGCGTACCACAAATCAATTCCCATTCAGACAGTCCTTGTATTATAGTTAGTCAGCAGTTATTTGGGATTTCTATTTAGTAAATAAATCATAGGAATTGTTACGTATTCACTTGGAATAAATAAATGAATTAGGTTCATCTATTGTGGTTTTGTTCATAACACCACTGTTAATATTATAACGACAATAGACAATATTCTTTATTGCCATTAAACATAACATACAGCACGTAATATGCAAAGGTCAGATATCAAAATAAAAAGTTTGCAAATATTTCTGTCCATAATTCTTACAGAGCTCACTTATTAATGCAGTACAATACTAAAAGAAACACACAAACAACAACTCAACACAAACAACAACAAATAAATAGATAAAATTTAACAGATTTACACGTCAGATATATTACAATTAAGAAATTCTGGTACAGAATAAAAATGTTTAGATTTTCATAATTTACAAAGTTTAATTTTAAAGATAGGCTGTTGAAGTAGTCCTATAGCTTGAGGAAGTTTGCTGAACATTTTTATTTGTTGGTAATAATGACTATTAATGGTTTTGATAAGCCTAAGCTGAGGTGTTAAAAGGTCGTCCTTATATCTAGTGTCATGATGGTGTGTATCCTTTAAGCTTTTAAATTTACCAATATTGTTCTTAACAAATAAGAGATTAGACAATATTTAAATAGATGGTAAAGTTAATATTTCAAATTTGATAAAACTGTTTTTACAACTTTCTCTATCAGTTAAATTAGCAATAATTCTAATGGCTCTTTTCTCCCAAATGAAAGCACTTAAGGATTGATTGTAGTTACCCCAAAGGTGAATACCATAGGACAAAATTGAATGAAATAAACCATAATATGTTGTAACCAGAACCTCTACACTTACACAATCCCTTAGTCTTCTAAGAAGATAAACAACTCTAGACAAACGTTTGCGTACACTAACAAAATGGGCCTCCCAAGTAAGCCTCAAATCCAAAGGAAATCCTAGAAGCCTAACAGAAGATGGAAACTGTTCCTCATTATTTTTCAGTGTAGAGTACATAGTTTCAGTGTTACTCTTATTAACTGAGAGTTTATTTGCTTGGAAACACTTGTTGGCTATTGACTCTTAGCATCATTTAGGTTTATTTGAGAATTTAGGAGTGTAGTGTCATCAGCGTATAAAAGACTTAAACAACTAGGTATACTACGATAAAAATCATTAACAAATACAAAGAAAATGAAAGGGCCCAAAACTGAACCTTGGGGATTCCAGCTATAACTCTTTTAAGTCTGATTTAATACTACTAACTTCAAACACCTGGGGTCTATCCTGCAAATCTGATTCAATTAAAACCTTTAACACTATAAAAACTAAATTTGTTACTTAAAATGCTATGACAAATACAATTAAAGGCTTTCGTTAAGTCAATCAGAAATGAACCTATATTTTCTAATTTTCTAAGATGTGATTTACAATAGTATCAATTGTCATGTTTGTGCTATGAATAGGTCTAAAGCCATATTGTTGGGAGCTATATTGTAAATCATGTTATTTGTTAAAAAGTAGCAGTAAAGTTGTTCCAGCATGCATGATTCTATGATTTCACTCACAATGGGTACAATGGCAATCGAGCGGCAACATTCAGAAGATCTGTCACCTTTCTTAAATACAGGTGTATTTTTGACTTGTTTTAAGGACTGTGGGAACTTGCCATTGATTAATATAGGATTAATTAGATATGTTAATGGCAGAATAATAGAGCTAGTTAAATTCTTTAAAACATAATTTGAAAGACCAAAAATAGCATTACTCTTTGAGCTACTTAATTGTAAAACTATAGATTTAACTGTTGCTGCATCAACTTCTTTCCATTTGAAGTTTTGACCATTTATGTGTTCAGGCAATTCAAAGTTATTATAAAATCTATGGAAGAGACATTATCAAAATTATTTATCTGGGATAGCACAGAAATTGGAACATTTATAAAGTAATCATTCAAAGTATTTGGTGGGACAGAAGTATTGACATGTTTTTTACTTCACCTGACTCTTTTTTATGACTTACCAGTAAAACTACCTGGTATTCTTCCTAGCATTCGCAATTAAGTTACTACTTGCAAGAATTTGTTCTTCTGAGATAGCTCTCCTATATAATTTCCTAAATTGTTTAAATCTAGCATTATTGACTTCCGAATGGCTGAATTTCCAAATATCATACAATGATAAAAGGGTTTCACGTATTTGCCTTAACTCAGGTGTAATCCATTTTTTACCTGTTTTTTACTGTTCTTAATGTGTCTTTTCCTCTTTATTTTTGGACAGAAATTGTTATAGAAGTGGGTTAGAGTGTTCATGAAATAATCAACAGCTATGTCAACGTCATCTAAATTATAAAGATCTGATCAGTCAAAATTACATTAAGATTTTCAAGCCTTGGTTGAGTTAGATATGTGAAGTTGATGATTGAGTCCCGGTTACTATCTACTGTAATTACAAAAGACCTTAAAATACTCTTGACTTTTGTAAAAACCCCAGCATGATCAAACTAGATACCTTCTTCAAGCAAAGAACTACAACATTATTCTAAGGGGAAATTAATCATGATATTGTCCAAGCAAGAAAGATTTTTGGTCGGTTTGTTATTTGCACAGTATAAATTGAAAGACCGTAGAATAGCAAGAAACCGCAGCTTTATAATTAACAAATGGTAGCTGACAACAAACCATACAATATATATCAAGAAAAGCTTGGGTTTCTGGTTTGTGTAAGTTTAATATGTCAAAGTTAAAATCACCAGCAATGGCCATATATTTACTCTTTAGCTTACTCTTGAACATGAGCTGAAAAAATAACTTTTCTAGAATACTAAGAAAGAGGGTACAACAATCAGAGTCGGGTGTTCGATATATAGTTACAACAGTTAAATTGTAAGTAGTTAATTTAATAGCAGTTGCTTCAAAAATTAAATCCATACAAAAACTTGAAATATAAATTGGTTTGAACAAGATGTCTTTTTTTACCAAAATTGATAAACCCACTCTATTAAGAGGTGGTTCACAACAGTAGCTTCGTGCAAGAGTGAAACCCTCAGGCACAAAATAAGAAATTTCGTCAGAGTGCAACCAATCTTCATTTAAACATAAAATTTCTGCTGGCATGAATTCAAGAGTACATTCTAATTGACCTACTTTTCTCCTAAGAGACTGAATATTTATGATCAACATTTAAATATTTAAGTTGGTGCTTCTTACTGCTAAATATATTGTTTAATAAGTCACTGTGTCTATCACCTGTAGAGGGCAGTTTCCCTGTGAGAGGCTCTGATCCTTATGTGTATCAGTAGGACATGACACAATGTTCTCTTGCTGTACTATTTCATCACAGCTGGTGGTTGTTGGGTTCTCATAATTTAAGGGCTCCTTTTCTCTTTCCAGGATCTTGAAATCATTGACTGAGTCAGGTTTAGGGACATCAACATCACTGATATATGAAGCTGACTCCTTCTCCTCCAAGATAAGGGCTGAGAGTGGGTCCTTTATAACCTCCCTTGTAGTAGGCCGTTGATTAAGTTCATCTCCAGACTGTTGTAGAGAGGTTAATGAGGCTACTGTTGTCTTCAAGATCTCCATGGTAGTATTCAGAGGTAGAGTGTGGCCAAGTGTATCGTTAAAAGAAAATAGAGTCTCTTCACTTGTAATATAGTTAAGTATTGGATGATGTATTGACGGAACTGGTGAACTCAGATATATGTAGTGTGGAAGCATTTCATCTTGGTCACTGGTTTCTGCTTGTTCCAATGGTAATGTTTTTTCTAAAAGGGGTTTATCCAAAGAGACTGGAAATTGATTATAAAAATCCTCAAGTACTAATTTTATTTCCTTGGATATGAATATTTTCCCTTTTCTGTTGATATGCAGGCCATGTTTTGTGTGTTGTCAGCTATTTAACATCCAAGTATCCACAGCAAGAATATTGTTCTTCCGGGCAATTTCTTTAATGCCTAAATTTATTTGCTTTATAA